>QQSL01000006.1:239669-407514 GCA_003693665.1 Chaetothyriales sp. CBS 134920
TAACTGGGCCTAATTACCCCCGTATTATTACCAGCAATTAGTATTAACTGGGCCTAATTACCCCCGTATTATTACCAGCAATTAGTATTAACTGGGCCTAATTACCCCCTATTATTACCAGCAATTAGTATTAACTGGGCCTAATTACCCCCGTATTATTACCAGCAATTAGTATTAACTGGGCCTAATTACCCCCGTATTATTACCAGTAATTAGTATTAACTGGGCCTAATTACCCGTTCCCTTCACCAAGTTGCAAGAACCCCCAAGGCCAAGCCACACTGATGGTTGGTTCGACCCGTGCCGTCTGTTGCCCCAGCTGCCGTGCTCCTGCCCGTGGCTGCCCTCCTGCCTTCCTGCCCTTCTCAACTCCTTCGTGCCTTCCACTCTGCTGATTTTAGCCTCTTGTGCTCGGCCCGCTCATTGGCCTTTTTCCCTTCCATGCAGTAGGCCGCAGTGTGCCGGTCCTGCCTTCCCCGCCCTCGCTGCCCAGGCCCTGGTCAGTGATCCGAGCGGGAGCCGTCCTACGATGCATAAGATCAGCAACATCACCGGCCAAGCTCGACATGGCTGGGAAAGGATGGCTCCAGCCGGATTTGGGGGAGTATCGTCGCGCATGCACCACGACATGGGCGGGCCACAGCCCATGAGACGACCACCGCCGCTGCCGGCCATGTCGGTGTCCGGCCAGCCCGGCCAGGCTGGCGTCGAGCCATTGCCGGTCAACCTGTCCTTCAACATGCCCTTCTCCTATAACCTGGCCGGCCCCGATAAAGACGAGATCCTCCATGCCAGCCCGGGCGCCCTGCAACGCTGGACCTTCCCCCCTGGCACCCCCGACGACCAGCCCAGTCACAAGTTGCCCGTCCATATGCAGAACGAGGACCGGCTGCGGACGCTGTGCCAATGCCTCAGTGATCAGACCGGCGGCAGGGTGCAGGCGGCTGTCAGCTCGACCGAGCCCAAGACAGGACCGGTCTCGCACAGAAAGTCACGCAGCTTGGTCACGACGGTGTGTATCTCGGGCGATGCCGAGCTGGTGTACAAGATCCGGGCCCGCATCCTGAACGAGACGCCCATCATGATGGTAGGAGTTGATGCATCCGCCCAGTCTTGACCCAACTGACCGCCTCTTCAGCGATCTGCCATCGTCGACGTCGACCCCGATCTCATCCTCGACCCCGGCCCCGAGGCTGTCATCAGGTCCAGTGTGCTGAGCCACATTGACTTGTGTGCCAAGTACACGGGGACAGATATCTTCCTGCTCAAGCCCAAGGCCTCTGCGTTTGAATCCTCTGATGCATTGGCCAGCGGCGCTGACAGCGGCCTCGACCAAAGATACCGCATCAACATCTTCGGCGACATGGAGAGCGTGGAGCATGCCAAGACACGTGCCCTCATGATGATCGATCAAATTGTATGACTCCCTCTGTCTCCAGGCTTCTTGTTCTTGCAAGTGCTTACATTTTTGACCAGCTCAAGCACAAGATCGATGTCATCAAGCTCGACATTACCGTCCACACCTTGGTCTCAGGCCGGACGGGCAAGAGCATCAAGTTGATTGAGTCTGCCACCAAGACGGCAATCTACTTTCCTCCCCCATTCCCAAAAGTCTTCGGCTATGTGCCGCCCAATGCGACTAGACGCGCCCCCGACGAGGTCTTCATCACCGGTGAGACCCAGGAACGGATCAACCAGGCCAAACAGAAACTGAAAGAGCTCGTCCTCGGCATCAAGCTGTACTCCAAGGACGCCATCGTTTCCGCCAGCAAGATTGATGCAATTCTGCTTGACAGACTTGACAAGGTGCGAAAGATCATGGAGGTCAACGGCTCTTACGTCATGTTCCCGCCCCTCGGCGGCCAGCGTGGCCTTGTCAGAGTACAGGGTACCGATGTGCTACATGTCGAGAGGACGGTCAAGGAGATTATGGCACTTGCTGGCCAATTCTACAGCGCCTCCTGGTGGCTCATGATGGCAGACCCAACACAGGGTACAGCCATTCGGGCCCCTTCCAAGGATGACATTCGTGTCATGTTGGGTGACATCTGTGCCAACTCGGGCGCTGACCTGAGCTTCGACCGGTTCACATTCAGCATCAACGGCTCGGACGACTCGGTCAAGGCAGCCATGATGGTCATCCACCAGATTCCGTGGGTCAAGACGACTCCCTATCAAATGCGAGTCAAGATCGAACTGGCCAACGAACACAAAGAGTTTGTCAGTGGCAAGAAGAACGGCAAAATCAACAAGATCATGGGTCAGAGCAATGTGCAGATCATCTTTGACGGCTTCAACGAGTACAATTTCTACATTGACGTCGTGGGCAGCCAGTACGAAGCAACCAAGAACGGCCTGGATCTGGTGGAGCAGGAGATGCCGGCGTCCATCTCCTTCCACGTGCCAGACCAGTACCACAAACGAATCATCGGCATTGGCGGCCAACACATCCAACGCATCATGAAGAAATACTCTGTCTTTGTCAAATTTTCCAACGCAATGGACCGAGGCCGGCTGGGCAAGGAGGATGACGATGTCAAGGTTGACAATGTTATTTGCCGTACACCGGCAAGAAATGCCCAAAGCTTGGATCTGGTCAAACAGGAGATCATGGATATGGTAGAGAAGGTGGTGAGTACTCAGCCATGCGCTCCTGCTGGCATCTGCATCTTTGCTGACTTGTATTCCTGCAGGACGCCGAATTTGTGTCCGAGACTGTTCTCATTAACCGCCTCTACCACCGCGAGCTGATTACCCGCCTGCCAGAAATCGAAGACCTGGAGAAGAAATGGAACTGCAAGATCGACTTCCCCAGCACCGAGCAGGCCAGCGATGTTGTCGTCATTTCCGGCCCCGAATATCAGGTGCCACAAGCTGTCGACGCTTTTCTGGGCATGGTGCCCGAGAGCCACGAGATCTCCTTCCAGAAGTCGGCTGAGCTAGAGGCCTTTCTCCAATCGCCCGAGTTTGCCAATGAGTTACGGCAGAAGCTTCGGGATCAGTACGAGGTGGACGCACATGTGAACCCGCAGCTGAATAGCTTGCCCAAGTCGGCCACGGCCTCTGTCGAGCGGCTGGTCTCGGCGAGCGAAGGCCGGTTGGTGCTGGCGTACACACGCAACAATGCTGGTGGCTTGAAAGATGCGATCGACTGGCTGATTGAGCAGCTTGTGCCACATGGCCTGGATGCATCGACTATCAAAGGAGCCATTCCACGGCCCATATCCGACTCGTTCGCTGACTCTCTGCCCTTTTTCGACTCGCGACTATTCCAGAAGCCTGCCTCGCTGCACACTGACTCGCCGACTCGGTCGCTGTTTGGGGATGGAGACAACACTCCGGTGTCGGAGCGGGCGTCGCTATTTGATCGGCTGAGAAAACCGGGCAGCATCGGATCCTTTTCTTCGTTCATGAGCCGGAAGAATCAGAGCAATTCGCCGGGCACCTTCTTCAAGCAGCCTTCGTCGAATGCCAGCAAGGCATCGCTCATCTCGATGGAGTCGCGGGAGAGCGGCTACCGCAACTTCTGGAATGACTCGGGGCTCAACTCGGCAGAGGAGGAGCTGGGCAGTGGCGGTTGGCCAGCCCGCTTCTCCGACCCCAAGTTTCCCTTTGGGTCGCACCTGCCACCGATCAGCACGCCGGGTGACCGGACACCCAAACACGAGCCGCGTGCCAGCTTCGAGTCTGGTAGGCCGGCTACATCACACTCGCTTTCAGGATACCCGGGGCCCATTGGACCAGCGTCACCAGCAGCTGGAAGCACCAATGGCTATCCCTACCACTTCACGGCAGTACATGCACATGCCAACGGAATCGGAAATGGAAATGGAAACGCGAATGCAAATGCAAATGCGAATGCGAATGCAATGCGAAATGGATCCATGCACAGCTTGAGTCTACCGCTGCGCTAGACAGCAGAGACAGAGAGGAGTGTAAGTGAGACGGAATGCAGGTGCAAGCTATGATACCCCCTAGCGCAAGAGGCTATTCAAGATGATGAAGTATATTGATGTCAAGCACGATACCCTGATGCACAAAAGAATGGGCATGGCGTTTTGATTTTGTGATTTTCTGTGTTTGCTGCTGTTGCTGCTGCTGTTGCTGTTGCTGTGGTTGCTGTTGAGTTGCTGTGGTTGCTGTTGATCTACTCGATGTATTGGGCAGACCAGTTGACCAACAGGCTGGAAGGCTGCCAGCACTCCCGCCCTTGATATTTTTGATGATACCCGGCGAGGCCGCCTGGTCAATGAATGCGTTGAATCGATAGCACGAAACAATACTCCTGGGACAGATGGCATACAGAACTGTGAAGGTCCACGGATATACGATGAATACAAGACATCTCTTTGGGTCCCGTTCTCATTTTCTTTTTCCTTGAGAGACTTGTCCTTATTCTTTTGTTGTCAGCTTCTGTCTATCACAATGCCCTCGATGGCAAGATCGTGTCTACAACCCATACACCGGAAATGGTTCTCTTGTTGCGCGTGGAACCAGGTGATAATGACCTGCAGAGGTATGGATTATTATCTGCATCACCTACACGAATGGCCGCTTTCTCATGCACGAGAAATACCAGCTCTCCAGACGGTATGCCGCGTTTCATGTCGGTGAGCTTTGCAAGGTTGTCTCTTCTTCGTGGACGTATACTGCCCAATCTGCAGTGTCAAGTATAGACAATAGACAAGTTCCAGGGCGGGTTTAATAAAGGTCTGGTGATGAGATTGGATGCGGTCGAGAGCAAGTTGCCATTTTGGGAGTTGGAGCACCAGGCAACGGGCTAATCATCAATATTATCAACATGGTCCATATGCAGCACGCTTGCAAGGCGACTGGAAGTGGTGTATTTAAGATTCTGGTCCAGTGCGTGCAGCATGTGACTTTCTTGGCGACGGGCGGAGGTAGTCTGATTTGGGCAAGGCGCATTTCGGGGTGAGTGGACCCAGCTAGTCCGTAGACAGACTAGTCAAAACAGTCGCCAAGATAACCGACATCTGACAACGCGAGTCGCGTTGTTAGGCAACAGATCTATACATGGTTGATGTGATCATATCGCCATACACCTGGCTAACCTGCATTGCCGCAACTAACTGCACACCTCTGCAGTCTTCGATGCTTGCTTCCCAACGGTGATGCCCTTGCCAGAAAGGCTGATCACCGCCTCCTCCACCCAATCCGTCCCCAATGGCCGACGGTGGCCTTAGACCCGGACAGACCGTCCAGACAAAGGATGGCCGCCAAGGCATTGTGCGGTATATTGGCACGCTGTTGATTGCAAATGGCGACTGGGTCGGCCTGGAACTGCCCGACGATTCGGGCAAGAACGACGGCAGCGTCAAGGGCGAACGCTACTTTACCTGTCCCCCGGGACATGGCATTTTTGTCCGGAAGGAGTCAGTTGTTCAGATTCCTCGGAGGGAGTCGGTTGCTCCAAAGGAGTCGGCCGTCCGATCCGCCAATGGAGGTCCGGTGAGACCGCGGCCGAGCACGGTCAACCCGGCCGATGCAAGAAAACGACAGAGCTTGATGAGTGCGGCCGCACGTGGTGGAGCAGCGTCGCGGCTGTCTGCGATAGTAAGCAAGATATACGCAGCAACATGAACACGCTGACCGAGGCGCAGTCTCCCACAAAGCTCTCCACCGTCTCGTCTGGCGCCTCGAGCCCGCGCTCAGGCACTCCAGCCACGACGGCCAGGACATCTGACTCGAGCACGAAATCGAGGATGAGTACGGTGGGCGGCGGACGAACAAGCATGGCCCCGCCTCCCCCTCCGGCAAAGAATACAGCCAGGCCGGGCTCGAGGCCGTCGTCGGCCGCACAACGTCTGTCTATCAGCACGGCAAAGCCATTGCTCAGGTCGGCACCGAAACCGTCAGTGGTTACACTGTCAGTTGAAGAGTCTGAGCCGGAAGATGGAGAGCATAAACAGCAGGAAGAGCCGGAAGACGCCGTCGACGGGCTGGCAACAACACATGAAAGACCTCCCGCATTGGAGGAGCCCGAAACAAGCCCTGGCTCTGCCACGGAATCTGCCAGTGTTGTGCCCACTGAGCCACCCGAACCTGCCGAACCCTCTCGCCCCCTTCGAAGCAACTCGATCTCCTCTCGTTCCTCCCGTGCCCCTCCTGTGTCTGCCACACTTGAGTCTCGCACGGCTGACCGCCGCGAAGTTGAGACGCTGAAGGCAAAAATCCGCACACTGGAGAAAAAGGCGCTCGAGTCTCGTGACCGACTCAAAGGCGTGGATGCGCTGCAGGCGGAGAAGGATCGGTTTGCAACCATCATTCAAACCTTGCAGAAGAAGCTCAAGGCGAATAGCGACGAGATGGCCGGGTTAAGGGCCAAGTACGCCGAGGCCGAGAAGAGAGCTAGTCAGGCTTCAGCAGGTCCAGATGTCAGCGCCGAGTTGGAGAGCCAGCTGGAATTGGCAACCATTGACAGGGAAATGGCGGAAGAGAAGGCGGCCATGCACGAGACTGAGCTAGAGGCACTAAAGGCCCGCCATGAGGAGCTCGAACTGGAGATGGAGATCCTGCGAGAGGAAAACAAAGAGCTGGCTGGGGAGATGAGCCCGGAGGAACGGTCGAGTGCTGGGTGGATCCAGCTGGAGAAGGAGTGCGAGCGACTCCGACACGCGCTGCTACTCCTTCGCGATCACTCGCAAGATATCGAGGCTGATCTCAGGGGCCAGATCAAGGAACTCGAGCACAACTTGGATGAGACAGGCATGGTGGCATCCAAGTATGAGGAGACGGCGGAAAAGCTGTCACGAATGGAGGAAGCCAACAAGCAGCTCATCGAGCGGCTGGAAACGGCGGAGGCGAGTGATGAGGTTGTTCTTACGCTACAGGCGGAACGCGACCAGCGAGATGGAGTCATCGAACAGCTGCAGAAGCAAATCCAGGACTACGAGGAACATATCCAAGTGGCCGATGAGCTCGAGCTGTTCCACGTCGAGGAGGAAAAGAAACTGCACAGCGCCCTGGACGAGAGCGAGGCCGTGATGCACGAGCAGGACCGACGGGCCAAAGAGCAGGACAAAGCGATTGAGGATCTTGAATACACGCTGACCAAGTTCCGAGAGGTGGTGCAGGGTCTGCAGACTGATATCGAAAGCATGAGGCGAGACCGCGACATCAGCGAGCTACAGGCGCATGAGATGAGCAGCAAGAGCAAGGCGATGATGGATCTCAACCTGAAGCTGCAGAGCAGTGCGGCCAAGACGCAGCTCAAGACGATCGACTATGAAATCGGACGCATGCAAGCTGAACAGGCGGTCAAGCAGCTGGAAATCGTTGAGCTATTTGCGCATGACGGATACGACAGGATGCCAGTTCTGGGCCTGCTCTGCTTCAAACGCATCAAGTCCAAGGCGACACTGACAAAGAGCGTGCTGGCAGACCGGATCAGAGAGCGGCCACACTTGGTCCAGGACGATGCGTTTGTTGTACACGAAGTGATGGAAAAGATGACTTGGATCGCTCTTTGCTGTGACCGCTTTGTCCAATTCATGGAGACCTGCTCGCCCGATGAGTTGGCCCGATGCAGCGGCGCCTCGGTCGAACTGGAACCAGTCGAGAGATCAGTGACAGGCTGGGTCGAGGCGCTGAAGCGAGATGAGCTAGGCCCAGACTCGCCCGAATATCTGCAGCGCATGGTGGGGATCCTGGATGACCTGGCTGACAAGCTGATTGCCAACGGCGGCGAGTCTAAAGCTACGGGCTTGATCAGTGACGCTGCGCTTGTTGAAAGCAGCATGGAGAGTGCTGCGTCTCAGCTGAGCAGCATCAGCAAGGCTGTTCCGGGCCGGCTTGGTGCGCCTAATGATGAGGACGAGGACTCTTTGGCCTTTGACAAGAGCATGGCTCAGTTTGGCACCAAAGCTCGCACCATTAAGTACCTCAGCGGCAAAGTGATTCAGCAGCTATCGGACCTGCGTGCACGCTCAGTGTGCCTGGGTGAAGGTTCATGGACTGCGTTTGAGGAGACTAGGAAGGCTGCCGAGCAGGTCGCCTCGCTTGTTCGAGCACTGGGCAAAGCAGTTCTGGCCGACATCACAAGCGTTGATGCAGACCAGGCGTCGACTTATTCGTCGATTATCAACCTCATGACAACCACAGCGCAGGCGTATCTCACGCAACACTCTCCTCGAGCAGCGGCTTCTTCTGATGACATCTTTGCCCTGTTGTCGTCGCAGCTCCAGTCTGTCCAAGCCAAAGTCGAAGACCTGCAGGTGAAGGCGTGCGACATCAACTCGTGCACCGAGTTCGAGGCCAAGCCAGCACCTTGGATTGCACGAGCTAAGGAAGTCAAGGCAAAGAAGGCCATGGATCAGAATCTTGCCCAAGAAGTTGGCAAGCTCCAGCGACAAGCACAAGAACAGGTTCTGGCTATTGCAGAGAAGGACCGAGTTGTCGAAGAGCTGAAGATCAAGGTGGATGTGCTGCAGAGTCGGCAGAAGGACAGCAAGGAGAGGGAAGCAGAGAGCAGGATGCTGAAAGAGCAGCTCAATGCCGTGCAGGTCGAAAAGGCCGATTTGGAGACGAAGCTGGCGGAGACAGAGCGACGGTACGAAGAAGTCAGCAAGAAGCGAGAAGCCGACAAAGCGGAACTGGACGGCATCAAGGCCGCGGTTGCTGATGGCAGTGTCGCTACTGCAGCTGGCGCAGAACTGGGCCAGAACAGCGAAATGGCGGTGTTGCTGAAAGTGCAGGTCGAGATGCTCAACAGCGAGATTATCAGTCTGCAGAGTGCGGTGCGCCATCTCAAGCAGGAGAACTATGTGCTCAGAGTGCCGGTGGGCGAAGCGGCACTGCGAGAGGAGCGCAACGCCTGGCTGGACGCGAGCAGTCTCGCGCAAAGGACGACAGCAGCAGCACGTGGGCGGCGCGGCGGGCCAGAGCGGGAGCGAATGCGCAGGGAAGCAACCGACTTGCTGGACGGGCTGATCGATCTGGCCACGACGGCGAAGCCGGTCAAGATTGCACTGCTGAGGCCGGCAAATAACACTCAGGCGATCAACGCAGCCCGGCTGAAGACGGTGCGGCAGCGCGAAGAAGTCGAGAAGTGGCTGATGTGGAAGCAGGATGTGATGAAGCGCGGCAGGGTGTTTGGGCGGCATAGGATACCGGCGACAGGGACTATTACTTCTGGTGGTGGAGCAGCGGCAGCAGCGGCAGCTATATCTATTCCGGCAAAGAAGCATGGCGACGGCGATGGCGTTGCGGTGGCTGATCAGGTTATGATTGTGCCTGGATCGTGGTGAAGGGGGATGGATGATTACAGGGAGGTCAAGATACCCCGAATAATGCAATCGATCCTGTTTTCTGTTACTGTGAAGACAACAGCGAGGGAATTCAACGTGTTGGATCTAATATCTTGGATGCAAGAACAAAAGCAGCAGCAGCAGCAATAACACTAATCAGCAGCACACACCAACAACAACAGCCTGCCAAGGTCAAAACATCTCATGCCCAACCCTGGCCTCGCCCGCGCCCTCAAACTGGGCCACCTGCTCGACCGCCTTGATCAGGTCGTACTGGATCTCGTTGCTGACGACGCTGTCGGCCGCGTACGCCGGGTGCGAGCGCACAAAGTGCCGGATCCAGCGCGCGCCCGTCCAGGCCTGGCCCGACGCGCGCCGGCTGATCAGCGACAGGTAGCGCGCGAGCCGGCACCGCGTGTCGACGTCGATGTTCATTGAGTTGAGGTATGCGCTGACGAGGGGGATTAGGCCGGGGAAGGGCGGGGAGGAGGAGGAGGAGGAGGAGGAGGAGGTAGACTGGGGGTCTTTGGAGGGGTGGGTAGGGTTGGTGGTGGTGGTATTAGAGTTATTAGTATTAGCAGGCAGAGGGCCGTTGATGATTTGGTCGACTGTCATGAGGCTGTATTCGGAGTCGACGGGGGGCAGGACGGGTGGGGAGGTGGCGGTCGTGGTGGTGGTTGATGTTGTGGTGGTCGTGGCGGCGGCGGCGGCGGTGGTGTCTGGAGGAAAAGGGTTGTTGCGGAACCAGAATCTCGACTGGCGCACGGCGTCGCGGGCATGGGCCGTCTCCATGTTCTCGGTCGTGCGGGCGATGGGCAGGTAGAAGTTGAGGTCAAAGGACAGGATGGCGCGGGTGACGAGGACGAGGAAGACGGCAAAGGCGGCGTTTTCAAAGTCGGACATCTGGATCTCCATGCTGCGGAACTCGACTCGCCAGCCAATGTCGGCGCTGTTGTCGGACGGCGGCGGCGGCGGCTTGAAGCGCATGTGCTGCCAGTTGGTCGACTGCAGGTTTTCAAAGTGGTTGCTGCCGCTGGCGTCGAGCACCTCGAGGTCCTCGGCGAAGACGACGATGGGGTCGCGGATGAAGAGGTGGGCAAAGTGCGTGGCCAGCAGGTCGTCCATGCCGCCGGCGACGAGCTTCTGCTTGATCGCTTCGTCGATGACCAGGTCGGGGTCGAGGTACTCGGGCCGCAGGCGCGCGTCCTGCGCGATGTAGGTGCTGTTGCTGGCGTAGCGCGACTTGGGGATGCGGCGGGCCTGGCTGTCGTCGTCGGCGCCGCGGGGGGCGTCGCCCAGTTCTTCGGGGGTGCGGTCGTCGACCGCGGCCGAGATCTGGTTCCACCGCACGTCGGTGTCGACCAGGAAGCCCTTGTAGACCGGCGTGGCCGCGGTCAGCGCGAGCAGGATCGGGCCCAGCGGCGACAGCTGGTCGTACAGCGTGCGGCCCTCGTCGATGTTCTTGGCCTGGAAGGTGATTTGCAGGCAGCAGCTGCCCATGCCAAAGGCCATGGCGTCCATGTAGACGCAGCCGTCCTTGACCGCCCCATTGCGCACGTCGGCGTCCTCGGGCCACTGGTGCAGGCCGTAGTCGACCGTCGGGTCCCTGAAGGGCGACGGGGTGGCGACGTCCTGGAAGACGGGCACGTTGAGCTCGACCTTGCGGCCGCGTCGCCACCGGATGTTGGATGCCAGCGTCGGGAAGCGGATGTGCGGGTTGGCAATCTCGTCGGGCACAAACTGCGAGCGCAGGGCCGGGCCCGAGGGCGGGTAGAAGGGCGTGGTGAAGTCGTCCTTGGTGCCCAGGCGCGGGAACGTCGTCAGCGTGATCGGGTACTCGCTGGCGCCCATATGGGCCTTTGCAACCACCCGCCGCAGTCTCATGTCGGGCTCGACGTCGAGCAGGTCCTTGAAGTCGATCCCCCACGGCTTGCCCGGCGTCGCCTCCAGCATGAAGCGGCCAAACTCGGGGTGGAACGTCGGCGACGGACGTGCCGAGCCTGCGTCGACCGTGTCTTGCCGCCGCTCAGCCAGAGCGTCGAGGACGTCGGCCTGGCATAACGACAGCCGCACTTTCTTGTGCTCGTCGTCGATGGCGACGACGAGGTATTCAATCTTGCAGAGTCAGAGTCAGAGAAGAAACGAGAAGAAAGGCCGGCAGCGCACCTCGTCTCCCCACAGGAGAGCGTCTCTCTCCTTGCCCTTTGCCTTGTTCCAGATGGTCAAGAGTTGCTGCGATGGTTGGTAAGCAAGAGACAGCGCCAGCAAGACACCTCGCCGTCGGCATCGCCGTCGTCCTCACCTCAATGCCCCATTCGCGGACTTGGCCCGCGGCCTTTTTGGCGTCTGGCCATGTCAAGGGTGTGCCCAGCACTCTTGAGTCGAGTCAGTGAGGGAGGGAGGGGCAGAGGGGGCGGGGGGGGCCATACAACAGGCCCATAACCAGCGTGCGGGCGTCAGCAGAGGGAGGTCAATGTATATGGATATCGATATGTGTATATCTCGCCGCCGCTGTCTTTCCTACAGAGATCTGACATACACAGTCACTTTTCTCCCTCGACTTATGAGATCTGTCGATTTGTCATCGTCATTAACGCACATTTTCTCTCTCTTCGTCTTTTTTCGCTTCGTCCCCGCCCCGCCAATAGCCGAGGAGAGGGCCGTTGTGGAATGCCATCGACGACGACGACAATAGGAAGAGGACAATAGCATACGACAAAGAGATGCAGTCTCATATCTTGTGGTCGCAGTATCATATCCCTCGTGGTCCGCGCACAAAGCAGATGCACATATATATATATATTACGATGGCCACTGGCAGCGACACCAGGCACACAACGACCTCACCATGCAGCTCTATATCACTCTGCTTGTGGCATTCGCCTCCACTCTCTTCGCTGCCCCCGTAGACGAGGCTGACACAGGTACAAACGACGTGGTCATCCCTGTGGACCCCAAACTCGTGCAGCAGTTCGTTGCTGGCAACACCACAGCTTTGGATACGGCAAACTTGGGCAAGCGAGCCACCGACTACGGCTTCTACCAGTGTTCTCTGACAGGTACGAGACCGAGACTGAAGCCAGCTCTGACTGACCATCCTTCTCTGACAGGTACGAACGCGAGACTGAAGCCAGCTCTGACTGACCATCCAGGCTTCCAGGGCTACTGCGTCATGGTCACGGGCGTGCAGGACCAGGCCTGCCGCAAGAGCCTGCTGAGCAGGTCCGCAAGCATGTGCCCAGACAAAGGCATCCTGTGCACCGTCTACGAGAACCGGAAATGCTCGGGCACGGGCATCTACCCCTTTGGCTATCCCGGCATTGCTGACTTCCTGTGGGACATCTGGTGGATGGCTGCTGCGAGGAGCCCGAATCGCGAGCCGCCGCGGTCTTACAGGTGCCAGATTGTGCACAGCTCGAATGATGAAGAGGAGGAAGAGCAAGAGCAACAGCACGAGGGAAAGCTGACGTTCGATCCCGGGGTCAAGAGCGGTCTCTCAACATGAGGGCTGACCATAGGATATATACAACGTGTGTTGGTAGTGCTCACTGCGCCTGTGTCTGCGCTTCTGCTTCCGCCTTCTTCTGTGTCACTGCGCCTGTGTCTGCGCTTCTGCTTCCGCCTTCTTCTGTGCTGCCCGATACTCCTCCATCTTCTTGACCCGCGTCCGGAACTCGTCGTACTGGCACTTCTCGTAGCCGTGGCGCTCTGTCTGTGTGTCGCCGTCAGTTGACCAATCAATCCGTCGGGATATCAAACTGCGCACCTCGCACTTCCACGGCAGGTACCATTCCTTGTGCCGGCACTTGTTGAGCGGGATCAGCAGGTGTGCACAGCTGTCTCGGTATGCCAGCGGCAGCTTGGCCTCTGACATCTGCTCTCTTGTCGCTCCTGCGTGATGTCAGTTCTCGTCGGAGCTCGAGTGCTGTGGCTGGTGGCTGGTGGCTGGTGGCCGCTGCACTCACTCTCGGGGCCAAGCCCATGGCTGAGCTCGGTCGCAGTCATCGTCGGCCTGGTCGGTAGGTATTGCTGACGGCCGGGTTGTTTGCTGTTTGCCTTGCTTCTTGCTTGGTTTGTGTTGTGCTGCCATTGGCTGCGCAGCGAGATGCCCATTGCGGACTAGCGCCTTGGCACCTGTACGCCATTAACGCGCCGATTCGCCAACGCGTCAACTACGCGCCCGCCGCCCTTGTGCAACCATCACCTCCACTCTCAGCCACCGCAGGCCAGAACAGAGAACAGAGAGCAGAGCTTGTCTGCGCTGCCAGAGGAAGCTGTATGCTGGATACTGCCCGGCCCTTGCACTCCCCAACGCCCTCACCATAGCTGTTGTCGACCATGGCCACAGGAGGGGAAATCTACTCGGCCACGTACAGCAATGTCCGCACGACACCTGCCCGACGGTCTCATTGACAACAAGCTAACCGGCCGCAGGTACCGGTGTACGAGCTCAAGGCAGACGGCGACCATGTGATGCGCCGGCGGTCCGACGACTGGGTCAACGCTACCCACATTCTCAAAATCGCCGGCTTCGACAAACCCGGCCGCACACGCATCTTGGAGAGAGAAGTGCAGAAGGGCGTGCACGAGAAGATCCAGGGCGGATATGGCAAGTATCAAGGTAGGTGGTCGAGCCTCAGCCAGGGGCGCGTGTGATGTTTGCTGAACACACTGCCAGGCACGTGGATTCCGCTCGCCGAGGGACGGGCGCTGGCGGAGAAGAATGGCATCCTCGAGAAGATCAGCCGGATCTTCGACTACGTGCCCGGCGACCGAAGCCCTCCGCCAGCGCCCAAGCACGCGACAGCTTCGTCGCGGCCAAAGGCCCAGCGTCCACTGGTACAGCCACGCAAGGCGGTGCAGGCCGCGCCGCCACCGCCACCGCCACCACCGCCACAGCAGCAGCCGCCACCACCGCCACAGTCCAACGTGCACCACTACCGTCAGTCCAAAGATGTCGACCAGGACAGCAGCGTTGCGTACAATGACGGGCCCAGCCGCGCGGCGACGCCCACAGAGAGTGCCTCCTTCTTTGGCGACGACGAGTTTTTGCAGCAGTCGCAGAACTCGACGGCATCGCGGCGGAGGCAGCGCGACCACCAGGACACGGCAGCATCGAATGCGGACGACATCGCGCACACCATCTACGGCGACGAGTTGCTCGACTACTTTGTCACCGCCGGCGACGACCCGCGCGCGTCCAACATCCTGCCGCCAACACCCCCAGTCAACTTCGAGGTCAACCGGCCCATCGACACCCACGGCAACAATGCCCTGCACTGGGCCTGTGCCATGGGCGACGTGCAGATTGCCCGCGACCTGCTTGCGCGGGGTGCCAATCCACGCGCTCAGAACTACGGCTCCAAGGAGACGCCGCTGATCCGAGCGGTGCTCTTCACCAACAACTTCGACAAGAAGACCTTCCCAAAAATCGTCGAGCTGCTGGCCGGCACCATCGTCGAGCGCGACTACCACGGCGCCACCGTCTTCCACCACATTGCCGAGTCGAGCCGGTCGCGCGGCAAATGGAGCTGTGCGCGCTACTACTGCGAAGTGCTCGTCAACAAGATGCAGGAAATGGGGCCGACTTTTGTCCAGGCGCTGCTCACCTCGGTCGACGTGCACCACGACACGGCCGCGCTGCTGGCCATGCGCAACGGCTGCCTCAAGGTCGCCAACTTCCTGCTGACCCACTGCCCCGAGGCAGCCGAGATCCCCAACCTCAAGGGCGAGACGGCCAACGACTACCTGCGTGCCCTGCGCGAGCAGAAACACTCGCTCGAGCAGCCCACCTCGTCGCCCGCCGCCGCCGCCGGGTCGGCCCTGTCTTTCAGCAGCCGCAAGTTGCGCAAGCAGAAGCAGCACCAGCACCAGCATCAGCATCAACTTCAACACCAACAGCACCCGCCGCGCCGGCTCAGCTCTCGCGCTGCCCTGTCCATGTACGACTCGGCCGGGTCCGCGTTTGAAGAAGAACGCGACCGGCTCGCGGACCTGTACGAAGCCGAGATCAAGGAAAAGGAAACGATGATCGCCGAAGCCAAGGCATCGCTCGCCGACTTTGAAGCGCAGCGGCGCAAAGTGCGTGCAGAAACGCTGCAGCTCATGGCCAAGGGCGGCGACGACCCGGCCCGGCTCGACGGCCTGCGCCACGACTACACCGCCCTCCTGCGCGAGACCGAGTCGCTCCTCGAGCAGCACGAGCACGCCACCTTGCAGCGCGAAATCCTGCGCCAGGACTCGCAGTTGCCGCCGCATTCGTTCCGGTCAAACAATACGCACAACACTAATCAAGGCAATGAGAATAATATCAATAACAATAACAATACTAATAGTAATAACAATGGCCATTTGTCCCACGACGAAATGCGCGCCGCCCTCCCCTGGGCCCTCGACCTGTTTGCCCAGCAGCTGCGCCGCCGCTTCCTGGTCCGCGACATGGCCGTGCTCATGGCCGACGCGGGCACGGGCGAAAAGGTCGGCAAGCATCGCAAGCTGGTCGCCATTGCCACCGGTCTCAAGGAGGACGAGCTCGATCCCATGTCGGAGGAGTTGTTGGAGAGTTTGCAGACGGGCGTTGCTATTTTGCCTGCTGCTGCTGCTGGTGGTGGTGGGGAGAATGAAGACCGTGATGATGGTGATGGGGATGACGATGGTGAGGAGCCCGGTGAGCGCGATGGAGAGCGAGATGGACAGCGAGATGCAGACCGCGACCGTGCGGTGCCTGTGCCGCCGCATACGCCACTTCCGTCGAATCCGAATCGGCCGCATACGCCGCTTGTTGCGCGGGCATAGGATACCGACCAGCTGGCCAGATGATTATGATGATGATGATGATGCTAGTTGAATACAAAAAGTGGTTTGATTGAGTTGTTCATTAATAGGGATATCGATAATATTCCCACCCGATTCCGAACGGGTTGTAAGGCGGGAGTATTGGTTGTTGTTGCGGTGCCATCGCGTTGTAGGCGTGGTACCCCATTGCTGGCCACGCCAGTGGTGGTGGTGGTGGATAGAAGAATGCCGGAGCTGTAGTCTCAACCGGAGCCGGCGTCGGACCCGGGCTCGGACCCGGGCTCGGACCCGGGCTCGGACCCGGGATCGCGACCATTCCCATGTTCACAATACCCATGTTGCCCATCCTCATAGCAATGCCATTCTCACCAAACCCTGCTCCGCCCACACTCATAGCAATGCCATTCTCACCAAACCCTGCTCCGCCCACCCTCATCCCCCCCCACCCAGCAACACCATTCTCACCAAACCCTCCTCCGCCCACAGCATATGGTGGGCGAGCAATGTCCAGTCCCCTTTCTCTTCTTCTTCTTCTTGTACCATCACCTCTCCCTCCGTTCGACCCCCCTCCTCGCTTCTCCTGCCTCTGCTCAACCCGCAGTCTATACCCGGCCAGGGACATATCAACCGACGCGCGCACCGCCGCTGCTGCTTCGGCGGCTGTTGCAAAGTCGACGAAGCCAAAGGTGTTGGTATAACTTGTATTGTCAGCATTCAACCGGCCCCAGCCCTGGTGCTGGTGGCCGTAGCGCGGCCTGGTGACGACGCGGGCGTCGACCACGGTGCCGGTGTCGGCAAAAGCCCTAGCTAGGGCTAGCGCCGTTGTATCAGGCGGTAGGTTGCCGACGAAGATGGTCATGCTGGTGGTGTTGTCCGGAGGGTTGGGGTGGGGGACGAGAAGGTGGTGTGTGGGAGTATGATCATATGGCTCAGTGATGGCTCTGTGGCTGGCTGCGTCTTCGTTGTCCTCGTCGTCAGCAGCAGCTGCAACATGGTCATCATCGGGGGAGGCACCGCCAACCCCACGATGATGATGATATTGAGGACCAGTTGCTAGCTGCAGCCGGTAGACTGACGACAGGCCGCCCGCCGCGGCCGAGAACGCGTGTATCGCATCCCGGCAGTCTTGGTAGTAGACGAACCGAGCCATGAACCCGGACCCGGACCCGGACCCGGGGCCAGGGCCGCAGACAGAGTCGCTCTGGACGAGGGCGCACAGGGCGCCGAACGGCTCGAGCACTGCTCGAGCCTCCCGCTCTGTCAGTGCGGCCCCGTCCTTGCGAGAAATAAAAGCGGCGCCTGTGCTTGAGGTCAGAAAAGAGAGGTAGGTCGGTGTGAGAAAGAGAACTGACGCTCCGCCTTGCCTTGCTCCAAACGGAGCGGACGGCCGTCAAGCACCACGCCGCGGCTTCTAGCCAGCGCTGTGGTGGCAGCGTCGAGGTCCTGTCTGCCGTTTTAGTATCTTCCTCCGAGTCAACTGCCATGGTCATTCTCACCTCGAATTGGACCAGCGCGAACGGATGATTGTTTCGGTCCAGTTTCACCTTGATGACATTGCAGCCGAACGCGTCGAATATCTCGTGGCAGGCATGCTGCAGGTGCTGCAGCGACCGCCGAGCGGACAGACTGGAAGGATGTCAGAGGACACGAGTCTTGGACAGGAAGGGAAGGGCAACGCACTTGGCCACGAAGACTACTGCTTCTGCTGGCCAGATTCCCTGGGCATTGTCCACCGTGACATCGGTGCCACGGTCCGCCCGAGGAGCGAATCCTGCTGCTGGTTCTGTACAGGGGACACCCAACGCGGTGGGGAACAGTGGCCTCGCCAATGCTGCTGTCCCTGACAATAGGTTGGTGGCCCTGCCGGTCTCCGGATCATTGCCATATGGTCTACCTCTTGCTCTTGGTCGGACTGGGCTGCTCCCTCGGAGTTCTGCATGACATACTGGCGGCAGACTGGCGCAAGAGGCCGCACCCAGGGAGCCCGAGCCCGACAGCTGTGGCGCTCTGGCTTCGCACGGCGCTGTTGCTGTACAGAGTCAGCTGAAAGTCCACAGTGATGACAAAGTCTTGGTCGACTTACCCAGAGAGACCGGCGTCCACTCCGGCGTCTTGTCCTCATCCATACTTTCCTCAGGCCCCGAGCCCCGAGCGCTGAGGCTGTTGCGGGTTGCGTCCGCGGCAGCCACAGGAGCATCAGCCATCTCCTTGTCTGCTGCTTCACAGTCAGAACAAATCCCAAAAGACAGAAGGGTGAGGAATATGCTGAGAGTATGGCAAGATTGCAAGTGGAAGATGAGTAGAATGGTGGTGTGGCAGGGAGGAGAGGGTCTTTTGAAGCAGCAGATAAAGAGCAGAACATCAGTCCGTTTGCCTTGTCCCTCTAACCACAAGTGAAGCAGGAGCAGGTACTGTTTGTCAAGGTCTTGGTGACTGGGGGAATAAGGACATACCTGGCTATCTCAGGTGAATTCAACTGAGAAAAGTCTTTGGACTCACCATCTCCAGACAGTCTTGTCCGAAGATGTGGCCTTGCAGACAGCCCCTAGCAGGTGTCTTTGCCACCATCGGGATCTCCTTTATGCACTGCAAAAAAGGAGATCCCCCACACAGCGATCGATCTCGAGTGCGCCAACATGAGCGCGGAACTCATCCACACCCAGCGTGTGACGGTGCTCGTAGAGGATCGCCAGGATATCGTACCCGGCGATGGTGACCTGACCTGTCAGGATCTCCTTTATGCACTGCAAAAAAGGAGGTCCCCATACAGCGGTCGATCTCGAGCGCGAGAACGTGAGGACGGAACTCGACGATGCTCAAACAATATCGCCAGGATATCGTACCCGGCGATCGTGACCTGACCTGTCAGGATCTCCTTTATGCACTGCAAAAAAGGAGATCCCCATACAGCGGTCGAGTTTATCTCGAGCGCGAGAACGTGAGCACGGAACTCGACGATGCTCAAACAATATCGCCAGGATATCGTATCCGGCGATCGTCACCAGGTTATCGTATCCGGCGATAGTTACTAGATCGGTCATTTGCGCCCAGCCATGTATCCCGCTGGGCTCCCCATTGCGCTGGAAGAGGACCAGACCCGTCATCTGGGCCCAGCCATGTATCCAGAGGAGACTTCTCCTCGAAAATCATCCGATTGATGCTGACAGCTAGGGAATCAATCGATTTGTTCGAGGTCGAGCAACACAGCACTGATCGGAGCGGCTGGTCAACCTTGCGGGAGTGTTTGACAAAGGGGGCAACCAGGTTTCTCGCCAGGTAGGTCTTGCCGGTGCCAGGTGGTCCGTGGCAGAGGATAAGGCTGCCAACCGCTGCTTGACACTGTCGGATGACAGCCTCCTGGCTGTCGTTGAGCACCCCCATGGCTGACCGCGGTTCCGGAATTCGGTCGAGAATGTCGCGGTATATGCTGACAGGTTCAACCTGGTTCAGCCGACTACCAACCAGGAAGAGGACCAGATCACCAGGTCGGTCATCTGCGCCCAGCCATGGATCCCACTTGGGTCTCCATGGCCCCAGAGAACTACCGTCCAGGGAATGTCGAGATCACATGGCACAAGACCACCCTAAAGACCTGCCTCCACTAAGAGACAGGGCCCTGGCCAGCCCATTCACAAGGCCTCTTCAGACTGTTTTGGGTGGTCAGTATCAGCCACCATCAAAAGAAGCACACATGGCACTTGTTTACTTACTGACACTGAGAGCTATTGCTCCTCAGGCATGAAGAGACCACCAGTGAATTAGGCGGCAGCTGGATAGGGACCTTAGGCGGCACTATTAACAATTAGCATCAATTGGCCTTGTCTTAGGAGGAGTTGTGGAGTTGTAACCTACCTGCCTGTCCTAAGGAACCCTTCCTGCTACCTAAAGGCCAGGTGAGTAAGATGTGAAAAGAAGATGGGCGGGGAGTTGGGCTCTTAAATAGGCATGGTTGGCCAGCAACAATGCAAATCCACTAGGCAGCTTTGGGGAATTTGTTTCATTCTATTCACTGTATCTGCTTTGATTTCATTTGATTCCTCACTCTGGGGCCTATTCTGCCTGTGGTATGCTTCCATGGCAACAGGTATTCACTATTGTTGTCAATGATCTGAATAGGCTAGGCAGTCACCAATGGAATGCTGTATTGTAAATCTTCATTATAGGGTGAATAGGACTGCTTTTGATGGTCAATGAAGGTCTGTTCACGGCATGTAATGAATAGAAAGTGAAAATAAGCTCATTAAGAATGTGGCCAAGAATGTGAACTAATTAAGTTTAAAGCTGAATTTGGAAACGCTTGATTATGTCATCAGGCTAGACCCCTTTAGGCCACGACGCGACTGATATTATACCTCGACTCAGACACAATCGACGACCATGGCTCGATACCTGACCCCGTCCAAGACTGCCCTGCTAGTCTTGGGCCTCTTGTACCATGAAGGCGTCGTGCCGACTTCTGAGTCCACCTTCGTCCTCGGTTTCCTCCTCGCTCAGATCTTGCCCGACCGCAAACATGCGGCATCGGCGGTGGAAGACATCGAGCACATCCTGCCCATCTCAGTATTTGAGACCACTCTGTCGACGCATGCGTCGATCATGCCCGGCAGGACGCTCAATGACCTGCTTCTGAAGAGACTGTGGGCCATTGACTGCTCGGACGCGCTTGACAAATTCTTCCAGATGCTGCCGTCAGTATTGGCACGGACAAGGGATCAGATTCTCATGGAGCGTGAGACGGGCGTGATGATGGCTGAAGGCAGCTATGGGAGGATTCTCAGGACTTCCCCGCTCGGCGCATTCATCAGACGCTGTCATCTCGAATACACACGATTGCAGTTCCAAGACGCCGTCACTCTCTGGCAAAGCTTCATTGTCTACAGAGCCCCGACACGGCAGCAGTTTGAGCGAAAGAACGCGCCGGACGGCCGCAACCGGCTTGATGCGAACCTGTCGGAGCTGGAGATTGACGCCTCCCACCCGCTTGCCCACATCATGTACGGCCCGTTGGTGGAGGCGGACGAGCAGCTACGCCATGGCTACAGCACGCACGAGGTTGAGAAGCTGATGGAGTTCCAGGTGGCGGAGATGCAGCGTCTGGGCGCTCGTTTGCCAGACGCCATGCGCAGCACGTTGAGCAGAATGTCCAAGTCGGGCTACGCTCTGCCAAAGCTCTCGCATTATCTCAAGTTCCTCGACTCGTGGCGTGCCGGCGACTACTCGTCGGCGTATGACAGCCTGCGTCGGTACTTTGACTACACCATGCAGTCGCGCGACCGCACCTTTTACCAGTATGCGCTTCTCAACCTGGCCATTCTCCAGGCCGATTTTGGCTGTTTCAGCGAGGCTGTGCCGGCAATGCAGGAGGCTATTGCCACCGCGCGAGAGAACAGAGACACGACCTGTCTCAACTTTTGCATGAGCTGGCTGTACCACTTTGGCCGCCTGATGCCGGCAGAGATGAAGAGCATCAAAGAGTCGGGCATCTTGGGCAGCGAGACCGAGGGCCTTCAGTTCCTGAAGTCAAGGGCGCGAGATGCAGAGATGTGGTCTTTGTTGTCGACCTCGTTGTTGTCCGAGGCCAAGCTCGGCTTGCAGCGCGGCGACTCGCTTGCCTTTGTCTTTGAGAACATTGCAAAGGCGTCTCACATTAATGTCACCAAGGCAACCGAGAACATCGGCGGCCCCGCGCTTCTCATACGCGCGTCGGCCTTTGCAAGAGTTGGGTTGACCCATCTGGCCTGGTCCTGCAGCGAGACATTCCTGGAGTGCTATGCCGAAGATGCGCCAATCGAAGACGTCCTCAAGTGCCGGTGTCGCATGGCCAGCCTGCTCACACAACAAGGGAAAGACACCGACGCAGAGGCGATGATGTCGGACGTCTCCCCCAGCGCCCTCGCCGTCCTCAAGCACAAGAATTACTGGATGTTCTACTCCGGGCTGCTGAAGCTGCGTCGCTGCATCCATCGCCACGATCTGAACACGGCAGAGCTTGTTGCCGCCCAGCTCAGGGGCCAAGGCGCGCCCGATCTCGAAATCGGCTTCGCCCTCGCCTTGTTGCAGATCGAGCTGGCCATCCGCCGGGGCAACCTGCACCAAGCTCTTGAAGACGTCGCAGAATTGGCTGACCGAACCGAGACCGACGACAACGCGGACGCGGCAGTGCAGACGCGGCTGCTCAATCTCAAAGCCAGGATCCTCGCGCTCGCCGGCAAGCCGCTCAAGGGCTTCAGCCTCGTGATGAAAGCAGCCCAGATGAACTACCGCGCCCGCATGCTGCCGCTGCTGTGGGAAAGCACCGTCATTCTGGCCAACGTGCTCATTGCCGCCAAAGAAGCGCAAGCGGCGGCCGATCTGCTCCAGGCAATCGCGCCGCAGGTGCTCGAGTACCACGACTGCGATCTCATTGCCCGGACATACTGCTGCCTGGCCGACGCATACATTGCACTCGCCGGCGCAGACGGAGACGGAGACGCAGCCGAAACCAAGAGAAAGGGCCAGGTGAGCAAGGCGGTCGAGTATCTCGACGCCGCCCTGCGCCAGTGGGAATTCGTCCAGGATCTCAAGGGCCAGCTGGACGTGCTGTACAAGAAGGCAACGGTCTTGCACTGGAGGAGTGATATGCAGCTGGCAAACGAGGAGGCAACCAAGTATTTGGAAGTGCGCCGCGCGTATGAGAAGGCTAATGAGTGAGATATGCTGACGCTGTGTCTGTCTTGGTCTTGTTCTTTCACTCGGCAAACCCTGTCCAGCGTTTGGCACAGCATATATATAGCATCTTATTTCGAGCACTTGCGAAGCATCTTATTTCGAGCACTTGCGAAGCATCTTATTGAGCTCTTGCGAAGCATCTTATTGAGCACTTGCGAAGCATCTGATTTCCAGCACTTACAAAGCATCTCTCCAAAATACAATACAATACCATCACCCAGCTTATCCCAACCAACCTCGCCATGCCGCACCGCGAGCGCTCTCCCGGCCATGATTCCATGTTCTGGTGCGTGGAAGCAGATGCACTGGATGGGAAGCCTGGCAAAGTACAAGCGCGGGATACCGGGCATCTGTCGAATGAAAACGAACACGACGTGCTCTGGTTCACCGGCCTGCTGCCCGTCAGCGAGAGTGTGGGCTGGGCTGAATATCGGAGGCTCTCTCTATTCTGGCCTGAAAGCAGCCAGTCAATACAAGACGGAACGAAAAGAAAAACGACCCACGGCCATCATGAGAGCCGAAAAAGAAATATGCGACAGCAATGTGTCATCATGAGAGCCGAAAAAGAAATGGGCGACAACAATATATCATCATCTTGAGTTGTTGTAAAAAAACAACAACAACAACCGGCCCTTACACACCCGCCTGCGCAGCGAGCGTCAAGTATGTACAACACGAGCAAGACTCTGGCCATATTCCCCCAATCTCTGAGGTTTTTCTTTTCAAGTCTGCTTGTCCTTGTTATGATAGTTGACCTTGTCATTCCAGAACAGCGTCTTGTCGCCATCGCCCCAGAAAAAGTTCTTGCTCCGGATGTTCTGGTACGGGTACTCGACGCGCTCCTCCAGCGGCGGCATGTGGTCCCAGTGCTCCCAATGCTCGTTCCACAGGTTGTATGCGTTGATGCTGCCGAGCACCAGCGTTGGGATCACGACGTAGATCGATAGGCGGCGCCACAGGCCTGCATTCAGTATTGTTAGCCCAACTGCACCTGCAACAACAGGTTCCGTTTTGAGCTAGCTGCTCAGCTCCAAAAGAGGGGGCCATCATACCAGACGTGGCAGCAGCGTGTGCCTTGACGGCCGCGCGCTCGCGGTTGAAGGCATTGTCGGCCGGGCCCACGAGCTTGTCGCCGGGGCGGGGGAGCAGTGGGTTCGGGGCCGACGTCGTCGGCGTCGTTGTTTGGAAGCGACGGAACACGGGGGATCGAACTTGTCGGAGCTGCTGCTGCGCCGTGCGCAGGCCGAGACGGGAAGACATGGCGGGGGAGAGAGCTGGGTAGAGTAGAGAGTTGAGTAATGTCGAGCTTGTCAATGGTGGACTGACGTTTGGGAGAGGAGAGGAACAAGGCAATTAAGGTTTGCCAAGGGCTTGGCGGGCGGCGGGGATAAAGTAAAGTGCGTTAAGTGCGGAGTGTGAACAGACGAATTGAATTGATCGAAGGTTGAATTGACTGAATTGACTGAATTGACTGAATTGACTGAATTGACTGAATTGACTGAATTGACTGAATTGACTGAATTGACTGAATTGACTGAATTGACTGAATTGATTGAATTGATCGAATTGATCGAAGGTTGAATTGATTGAATTGAATTGATTCCTGGGGAAAAGCAGAGGCAGGGATGACAACGAGACTATCAACCAGCCAAGATGGGCATCCGAATCACGACGTGGAACGTCAATGGGATTCGGAATCCATTTGGATATCAGCCGTGGCGCGACAAGAGGACGTTCGCGGCCATGTTTGACCTTCTCGAGGCCGATATTGTCGTGTTTCAAGAGACCAAGATCCAGAGAAAAGACCTGGTGGATGATATGGTGCTTGTGGATGGCTGGGACAACTATTGGAGTCTCCCCAAGCAGAAGAAAGGTTAGTTGCACTCTGACCAGGGCCGACTTCTATCAGTCTGACACGGCCAGGCTACTCTGGCGTGGTCATCTACACTCGCAATGCCACCTGTGCGCCCATCAGAGCCGAGGAGGGCATTTCCGGCCTCCTCACCGCGCCCAACAGCAGCGTCAGCTTCAGAGAACTGCCAGACGACCAGCAGATCGGGGGATATCCATCGCTCGAGCAGATCTCCCAGTCTGAGATTGACCCGATCACTCTGGATTCAGAAGGGCGCTGTGTTATTCTTGAGTTTCCTGCGTTTGTCCTCATCGGCACCTACTGCCCGGCCGAGCGCGATGAAACAAGGACCAGTTTTCGGATGTCGTTTCTCAACATGCTGGACGCGCGGATCCGCAATCTGTGTGCGATGGGCAAGCGGGTGGTGTGGGCTGGCGACCTGAACATCTCTCGGGCGGCGATCGATGCTGCGACGGCTGAAGAAATAATGCGGAGGCGAGGAATTGACCAAGCGGCCTGGATAGGTTCGCCAGCCAGGAGACTGTTCAATCAGCTGCTGGTTGGTGGGCAAGTGCACGGCGAGCGAGACGAGGGCAAAGAGCGGCCGCTGATGTGGGACATCACCAGAGGCTTCCACGAGGGCAGAAGAGGCATGTACACGTGCTGGGAGACAAAAGTCAACGCCCGACCGGGGAACTACGGTGCGCGAATAGACTATGTGCTCTGCAGCCAGGAAATGAAAGATTGGTTTTGTCAGTCTGACATTCAGGAGGGGCTGATGGGCTCTGACCACTGCCCTGTGTACGCGGTGGTCAAGGACCGGGTAGAGGTCGAGGGCGATGAGAAGCACATCCTCGACATTGTCAACCCGGCTGGAATGTTTGAAAACGGACAAAGAAAGCAGGAATGGTCGCGCCAGAATCTGCTGCCCATGTCTGGCAAGCTGATTGCGCAGTTTGACAAGCGCCAGAACATTCGCGACATGTTCAAGAAGAGGAGCAATACGGAGGCAGTGCAGGAAGTCAAGTCCTCGTCGAGGAACAGCTCAACACCAGTCTCTACAAAGAGGGATCTTGATTCAGTTCTGCCTCGAGCGAAAAAATCAAAACCCAACGCTCAAGAATCAACACCCAACGCTCAAGAATCAACACCCAACGCTCAAGAATCAACACCCAACGCTCAAGAATCAAAACCCAACGCTCAAGAATCAAAACCCAACGCTCAAAAATCAAAACCCAACACTCAAAAATCAAAGCCAAACGCTCAAGCAGTCACCAACAGTGCAACCACTGGCAGGGGACAGCAGAGCCTCAAGGGCTTTTTGACCAAAAGTCTGTCATCAGCAGCAACTGCTCCTCCTCGTCCTGAGCCCCCAATGGACCCATCTCCAGCATCGGCCGAAGCAGAAGGT
Source organism: Chaetothyriales sp. CBS 134920 (assembly GCA_003693665.1). Taxonomy (NCBI): domain Eukaryota; kingdom Fungi; phylum Ascomycota; class Eurotiomycetes; order Chaetothyriales; family Domatiomycetaceae; genus Domatiomyces; species Domatiomyces catenatus. Next base: position 265,702 of record QQSL01000006.1, read on the forward strand.
TCGATCCCCTCTTTGTCCCAAATATCCGACCATCTCCCTGACCAGGCTGACATTCAGTCGGCCCATACTGCCACATCGACGGCCATCAGCAAAAATGTCTGGGGCCAGCTCTTCGCCAAACCAATCGCGCCCCAATGCGAGCACGACGAGCGCTGCAAGATGATGGTGACGAAGAAAAAGGGCGAGAACTGCGGCCGCAGCTTCTGGATGTGCGCCCGGCCACTTGGTCCCACGGGCCAGAAAGAGAGAGGTACGCAATGGCGGTGCCAGACTTTTATCTGGTGCAGCGACTGGGATGCGCGTGCAAAAGGTGGAGAGGGATGAAAAAGGTTTACTCTGGGATGCGCGTGCAAAAGGTGGAAAGGGATGAAAAAGGTTTACTCTTGAAATTGATTACCCTTGGTAGGCATTCCGCGTCGATATGCTACGCATGCTCAAAATGGGAGGCGAATCATCGTCAATGGCATCGCTCTGACCAGAGGCGCGAGCATTCTGAGCGGGCAGGCTGGCTGGCTGGTCAAGCAACTGGGTTTACATACACACGACCGACTGGCTGGCTGGTCAAGCAACTGGGTTTACATACACACGACCGACTGGCAATCAGACCGACGCCGAATGTGCGAGTTCATGATGATATATATCATGGACTACATGATCACACGCCAAGAGAAAGACCGCACACTCGCACAACGCAGCTCGAGCGAAATTCCAATTTCCAATCGCTGCCCCTGGCAACCCAACCCAATGTCCTCTTCCATTTCCCTACCTCTCGTCCGCCCAAGCCAGCCACTCCAGCCACCCACCTTCCTTCACTTCATCCCAGCCCCCTCTGCTTGCCACTGCCTTTTTCCCATTCGCCCTGCCTCCCCTCCATCCCAACCACCGCCTCATTTCGACTCATTCATCGCCCCCCCCCCCCCCCAGCCTCTTGCCTGCCCCCAACCACCGAAGAATTCACTTTCCCGCCCGCCAACCGTCTGTCTTTCTAACGGGCCATTCTTGTTTTCTTTTCCCCCTTGGCTAGGAATATTATTGTGCGGCAGACAATGGCAGGATGTCTTGGCATGGCATTCACATATCGCATATCGCATATCACATATATCTCCAAGTTCCCCCAAGGCAAGATAGAAGCATAGTACGAGGGACTGACTTTCTCCCCCCAAAATCAAGAAACGAAGAAAATAATCCCAAATCATGCTATGGGGAAAGTACCTGTCTTTTTTTTTTTGTTTTTCTTGCTATTTTACTACTTATTATTATGAGTGCTTTGCTGTCTGTTGTCTTTGATAAAAGACACACCACGCACATCATCATATCCTTGGTGGGGAGCAACATCCATCCATCCAGCCAGCCAACCAGAACAACAACATCAATCATCCATTAGACCCCCTTCCTGGAGCTTTACTTTGTCGCTCTCCTTCCAAAAAAAAAAAAACAACGCCTTCTCCTGTTCCTTCGTTTCCCATTTACACCTGTTTGCAATCGTCATATATCCCATGACGCCTTCATTCCGTGCTGCTGTGCATTCCTGCTTGTTGTTGTTGTTCTTGGCGTTGTTGTTCTTGGTGTTGTTGTTCTTGGTGTTGTTGTTCTTGGTGTTGTTGCTCCCCATCCATATCCATATCCATATCCATCCGTCGTGCAAAGGGAAAAAAAGGGGGGGCTAACCGCTTGGGCTGGGTTGTGAATATTCCATCGTGGCCGATTGTGTTTCGGATCGCTTGTTTCGCTTGTCGGATGGGTATTTCTTTTTTGTCGTTGTTTTGCGTTGACGTGTGCGCGTTCGCGCGCGCATTCGTGCGGTGCCAGGGGACAAAGAAAACTCAGAAAGAAGAAAAGAAAACGGGCATGTTCAGGGCTGATGGGTGTTGATGAAGGGCGTTGGTGGTGTGGTGTGGTTCAAGGGGGGGAAAGAAAAAGAAATCGGGCTCGTGTGCATTTCATATGTGGGCTTTGGTTTAGCCGTCGTCGTAGTGGATGCTGGAGAAGCTGAGGCCAGGGTAGGTGGTTGGCGTGGGTCTTCGTATGCGGGCGTGTGTGAGTCGGGTTGGACTAAGACATATTGGATGAAATGAAATGGCTATGTGCATGCTTCAGCTGAGTTTGAGCGTCGTGGTCGCTTGTTCGTCGTTATTCTGTGAGACTGAAGGTCAATCGGCCCCATTGGTTCCATTATGTCGAAGGCTTAGGAATGATCCTTCGAGGATGCGACATCTGCACCGTGATCATTTGAAAACGATCTGGCCCATTCAACGCCCAGTCTGGCTCATGTGGCAGTGGCGGAGGATAGTCTAAGCGATCTACTAACGTGAGATTTGTGAGACGACACGCCACCAATTGACTTACGGATGAAGCCTCCAAAGCTTTCGATATCATTATCATGTGGAGTCGGGAGATCAAACTCAATTCTTTCATGCTATTGGTATCGTCAGTACCATCCAGGATAGACAGGCTCTTCTATTAGTGCTCACATTTTGGTAGGGGTTGGGATGAATAGTGTCCTGAAGAAATTAGCGTGCTGCTCATCTGTGATTTTCAATTACCAACTAGAAAGGTCTTCTGGGGTAGGTTGGTAGTAGGGAATCGCTCCGAAGGTGATTCAGGTTGGTCCTTTCAGCTTAGTCAGCGATGAACGTGTCACAAGTTGAGAACCCACAAAATTAATGAGCATCGTTGTCTGTGCTGGCTTCATAACAACATCGGGACAATTCTATTGCACATCAGCATGATCAATACAAAATTCATCTGCCCCAGAGACCAACCTTCTGAACGTATTCGACGATTTCTCGCTCTTCGCGCTCAAGGTCTGTGATGATGCGTGACCCGATTGCTGGAATGACCTGAAAGCTTGATTTTGGTCCAGTAATCACACGATGGCGAATATCAGGAGCTCCAGGGGCCTTGTTGAGCAGAAAATTCTCCCACCCTTTGCTGCCGGGCATATATCGTGGTCGCGTCACCTTCTCTCTCGACACTTGTTCGAGCTCTTGCTCTTGCGACTTTAGCAGACGATTTGCACATGCTTGGTGAAACTGGAGCTCTGCATCAAGGCTGAGGATGGCTAGAAATCGAACACGGATGCTGCTGTTCGGAAATAGTCGAGGATAGTCGAGCAGGCGACGAATCTCCCCGTTGACAAGTTCGAGGCGATGTAATTGGTCCTTCTTGCTCACTTGCTGTATGAGTTTGACAACAGCGAAGGATCTCACCCGGTGCACCTCCAAGGCAAGTGCATGAAGCCAGGACAAAGAACAAGGCTCAACTACAGCTCCATCTTCAACAATCACCAGTTAGGCTCTCTCCTCTCGCGGATAGTCAAGTACTTACTCTCGATAATGCCACGAGAAAGTTTCTTGACTGCATCGTTGTCTTTCGTCGATTGAGCAGCCATGGTGATTCAGAAAGTCGGTCTGGAAAATAGGTGAGGCTATGAAAAGCACAGACGTTCGCGAAGATCTCTCCTAGAATTCTCTGAGACTAACAGTGGCAGCCTTCGAGGAGTCTGATTTCAGCCGACATGAGACAATCTTTGGCCCGATAATATTGTTCTTGAGACAATGTCTTCTGGGCGCTGGCCAATTTAGTGAAGAAAACTGGATTCCAGGACAATTTCGCGTTCTCCCGTCAATGCCCTTGGGTGGCCGGGCAACTTCACTTCCACGGTCAATTCACTCAACACTCATGAAGACACCACCACTTCACTCTCGAAGCCAGCCAGGTATATTCTTTTCCTAGCCACGCACTTTTGATAATATGTTCCCATTGAATTCGATTATTTCTCTTCTTTACCTTCCATCCTCCCTTGTCTAATTCTTTGTCCATCGTACCCCAGCTCTATCAAGTCTCACTCTTCTCAACTAGCACATACCCTTTTCCATCCTCAGACACTATGACTTCCGAAGCAGAAATGCAAGAGGCATGGGCTAATTTCTTCCACTCTCTCACCCCAGACCAGCATAGTCTCCTCACCCACGCCTCCACTGCGTCGGCTGCCACCACGCCTGAGAGCAGCTCCGGCATCAACAGCCCCACTATGACAGAAGACCACCTCGCACGGTCATACATTGCTACTGATTACCAGCAAATCCATGATGCCATGCAAGCAACTCGCCCTGCAAGCCGTCGCGTCCGAACTGGGCACGCCAAGAAGCGACCTCTCAATGCTTTCATGGCATTCCGAAGTAAGTGCTCCGACCATTGGAGCGTATCACGCTAATTGAAATGTCAGGCTACTACTCTCCACAGCTCTCTGGCATGACGCAGAAGGTCAAGTCTGGTATCATGCAGAGTCTCTGGTCCGCTGAGACACGCAAGAATCTCTGGGCGATCCTTGCCAAAGCGTACACTGATATTAGAGACAACCATCAAGAGCACGTCTCCCTCGACAAGTTCCTCTTGGCTACAGTCCATGAGATCCCGGTTATTCCTGCTCCTGTCTACCTTGCGAAGATGGGATGGGAGCTCACCATGGATGCCTATGGCGAAAAGATCATCAGACGTGCGGATTCCTTTGATATCAATGCTCTCAATGCGGAATATCCTATCGACACCAACGTCTCTGTTGTTGATCTTGTCAACCACTGCTACAAGGCTCACTTGGTTCATCGCTCGACTCGCGTTGGCCGCACCGCTGCAGTCACCTTCGCCGCTGCCGCTGCTACCACGGCTGCACAAACTCAGTCAACGGTTGCAAGAGATGATAGAATTTTCGATGTAAGTAATAGCAATCGTGAGAGAGTCCAGGGAACTAACATTGGTGAAAAGTTCGATATGGAAGTCAGAGAGGTCATGAGTGCCAACAATGAGCCTGCTGCTGCCAACAACGAGCCTGTTACTATGTCACCTCCAACATTCGACGTCGACATTCGCGCAGAATATGGCCCATCCATCAATGATGTCACAGCCGACCAGCAGCATGCCTTCGCTCAGGTTCCATTCGCCATGCACTTCCATCCACAGGTCCAGCCTCCAGTCCTCGGCTTTGACCCAGGCATGATCCAGGATGATTTCGACCCATTCTCTCTTGATGCCCATCTTGATGCCCAACTTGAAGCCGAAATCGAGGCCCTTATGAACTTTGATGATTGAGCAAGAAGCTTCTTGGACTGCCACTGAGCATAAGCCGGAGCAGCAATCAGGCATACTTGGTCAAGCTTGCTAGGTGACACCGTCGGAATGCACATCATACCCTGGAAAGCTCGCGCTCGCGAGAGGTTGGGAAGAAGGCTGCAATAGCCTATAATTTGGAGGACTATGTACCTATTACCACGAACGGCATTCTTTTGCTTTGTACATAGTCCTCTTGTCGTTAACTATTCTAAGAATCAGAACGTATGGAAAAAGCATGTAGCCCTGTTTTGATTTGAAGCTTGAGATTGCCTGTCCTTTGCAGACCCACGATGACCACAGAAAAGAGTAGCACGCCGCGAGGACGCAGGAGTCTACAAAGCAGTTTTGTTGGGTAGGACAAAGGGTGGTGGTGGAGGACGGATTTGGGTTTGGAGATGCCAAGGCGCAGGTGTGGCGAGGCTGAGCGAGGCTGAGCCACCGTCGTCAGCATTGCGGCGTAGAGCAGGTGCCTGGCTCAAGTAGACGGTGCAGGGCGGGGAGCGACTGATAGTAATTGCGTCGAATCCTCGTTCTTGCAGCCGGCAAGGTTTGAGATAGAGAGTCCCAGACGGTTGGGGGGTACTTTGGGTGAGCTCCAGCTGGTAAGGAGCAGCTAACAACAGCAGCAGCAGCAGCAATGTCGATGGCCTACGCCGGGGGCTCGGGCCGCAGTGCGGATGCGTCGAGAACGGAATCGGACCTGGTGATCAACATCCGCAAAGCGACGAGCATCGAAGAAACGGCGCCGAAGCGGAAACACGTGCGGAGCTGCATTGTCTACACATGGGACCACAAGAGCTCGCTGTCCTTCTGGGGCGGCATGAAGGTGCAGCCGGTCATGGCCGACGAGGTGCAGACCTTCAAGGCCCTGATGACCGTGCACAAGGTCCTGCAGGAGGGTCACCCCATCACGGTGCGGGAGGCGCAGCAGAATGTCAACTGGGTCGAGTCGCTGGCCAGAGGCGTCAACGGCGAGGGGCTGCGCGGATACGGGCCTCTGATCCGTGAATACGTCTTCTTCCTGCTGCAGAAGCTTCAGTTCCATCGCAACCACCCCGAGTTCAACGGCCTGTTCGAGTACGAGGAGTACATCAGCCTCAAGTCGATCAACGATCCCAACGAAGGCTACGAGACCATCTCCGACCTGATGGCGCTGCAGGACCTCATCGACACCTTCCAGAAGCTCATCTTCTCCCACTTCCGAGGCGGCAACAACAACGAGTGCCGCATCGCCGCCCTGGTGCCGCTGGTGCAGGAGAGCTACGGGATCTACAAGTTCGTGACGAGCATGCTGCGCGCCATGCACACCACGACCGGCGATGACGACGCCCTCGAGCCTCTACGAACACGCTATGATGGCCAGCACTACCGCCTGGTCAAGTTCTACTACGAGTGCTCCAACCTGCGCTACCTCACCAGCCTGATCACCGTGCCCAAACTGCCGCAAGAGCCTCCGAGTCTGATTGCAGACGAAGAGCAGAAGCCGGCGCTTCCTCGCCGACCAGCCAAAGAGATCGAGGCCGCTCCTTCGCCCGCGCCCAAGATAAGCAGCCCGGACCCAAAAGACATGGAAGACTTCTGGTCCAAAGAGGCGCAGAGACAGCAGGACGAGTACGAGGCCGAGCAGCGGAGGCTCCAAGCGCAGTGGGAAGAGCAGCAGCGGCAGCAGCTGGTGGCACAACAACAGGCCCAGCGAGACTTTGAAGAGCAACAGCGGCTGCAGGCCGAGCAGCAGAGACTGGCCCAGGAGCAGCTGATGCGCGACCAGTTGGCGGCACAGACCCAGGGCCGCATGGCCGAGCTCGAGCGCGAGAACCTGAACGCACGGGCGCAGTATGAGCGAGACCAGCTGATGCTGCAGCAGTACGACCAGCGTGTCAAAGCCCTGGAGGAGCAGCTCCAGCAGCTCAACCAGAACCTGCACATGCAGAGCCAGTCCAAGGACGATCAGATTGCCGCCTTGCAGGAGCAGGTCAATACGTGGCGGTCCAAATACGAGGCGCTTGCCAAGCTGTACTCTCAGCTGCGCCAGGAACATCTCGATCTGCTGCAGACGACCAAGTCGTTGAAGCTCAAGGCTGCCTCGGCCCAGGAAGCCATTGACCGGCGCGAGCGCCTGGAGCGGGAGATCAAGACCAAGAACCTGGAGCTGGCCGACATGATCCGCGAACGGGACCGAGCCCTGCACGAGAAGGATCGCTTCCACGGCACTCACAAGGAGGAGCTGGACAAGCTGAAGCGCGAGCTGCGCTTCGCCATCGAACGGGCCGAAGCGGCCGAGCGCGCCAAAGGATCGGAGCTGTCGACGATGCTGTCCAAGTACAATCGTGAGATGGCCGATCTGGAGGAGTCGCTCCGGTCCAAGACTCGCCAGCTCGAGGAAATCCGGTCCAAGCAGGGCGAGCGCAGCCTGGACCACGACGCCGCGCTGCGGGAAAAGGACGAGGAGATTGAGATTTACAAGTCGGGCATGGAGCAGGCACTCGAAGAGCTGGAGGAGCTCAAGCTTGGCCACGGCGAGACCGACGGTGCACTGGACGGCGCCATCGACGAGGTCATCAAGGCCAACATCTCCAAGATCCAGGACATGATCGACAGCGTGCTGCAGTCCGGCATCCATCGAGTCGACGACGCCATCTACGAGCTCGACTCGCCCATGCAGGCGGGCAACGCCAATGCCACTGCACCCTATGTCTTGTCGCAGATCGAGAAGGCGTCGGCCTCGGCCACAGAGTTCTCGACCGCGTTCAACAACTTCATCGCCGACGGGCCGGGCTCAGATCACTCGGCCATCATCCGCACCGTCAGCATCTTCGCCGCCTCGATCGCCGACGTGCTTTCCAACACCAAGGGTCTGACCCGCCTTGCTACCGAAGAGCGCAGGTCGGATGAGCTGGTCAATGCTGCACGCCACTCTGCTCTGTCGACCATCAACTTCTTCCGCTCGCTGCAGTCATTCCGCCTCGACGGGCTGGAGCCGATCCAGAAGTCGGACGTGGTGATCAATTCCAACCACGACGTGCTGATGAAACTGCAGAAGCTGAGCAAGCTGGCCGATGCATTCGCTCCCAAGGGCACCCATCTCTCCACCAGCGGCGACCTTGGCGACCTGGTCGACAGCGAGCTGACCAAGGCCGCAAATGCCATCGAAGCCGCGGCCCAGCGCCTGGCCAAGCTCAAGAACAAGCCGCGCGACGGCTATACGACGTACGAGCTGAAGATCAACGACGCCATCTTGGACGCCGCCGTTGCCATCACCAACGCCATTGGCCAGTTGATCAAAGCGGCCACCGAGTCACAGAAGGAGATTGTGGCCAGCGGCAGAGGCTCGTCGTCGCGCACCGCGTTTTACAAGAAGAACAACCGGTGGACCGAAGGCCTCATCTCGGCCGCCAAGGCTGTGGCCACGTCGACCAACACGCTGATCGAGACCGCCGACGGCGTGATAAGCGGCAGGAACAGCCCCGAGCAGCTCATTGTCGCGTCCAACGACGTTGCCGCCTCGACCGCGCAGCTGGTTGCAGCCAGCAGAGTCAAGGCTACGCTGATGTCCAAGACGCAGGACAAACTGGAGCAGGCCTCGCGAGCTGTGGGCGCGGCCTGTCGCGCTCTTGTGCGGCAGGTGCAGGAAATCATCAAGCAGCGACAGAGAGAAGACGGCAATCTGGAAGACTACTCCAAGCTCAGTGGCCACGAGTTCAAGGTGCGGGAGATGGAGCAACAGGTAAGCTGGGGGCTGACGAGGCTGATGCTGACAAGGCAGACCGGCCTGTTGATGCTGACAAGGCAGAATGGCTTCTTGATGCTGACAAGGCAGAATGGTCTTGATGCTGACGGTGGCCAGGTTGAAATTCTGCAGCTGCGCAACGCGCTCGACGCTGCCAATTCGCGCCTTGCCGAGATGCGCAAGCTGTCATACCGAGAGGATTAAGAGGTTACCGAGGATTAAGAGGTTACCGAGGATTAAAAGAGTAGTTCTATTTCAAAGAGTAGTATCTGCTTGGTGGGAGATGTCTCTTACAGTGCTATTTCCTTCCTAAAAGAGTAGTATCTCTCTATTTCCCAAAATAGTCGCTTAGTAAGCTTATGACCACGTGGCATACGTCACTTGGCGGGACTGCCGGCGCGTCAATGCGGAAGGAACAATCAGGTAATAAGCGTGGGTTGCTCCTTCGTAAACAACAGCATGGACCGTCAGCGGCAGCGAGCCCATCGGCAGCCCTGATTTCTTGCCCGATGGGTCCGCTGAAATGGTTTCTGTATGTCTATCTCCTCGGCGGCATCACCTTTCTGCCGCTCGTCATTGTCTGTCTCCTCGTCTATCTCCATCTGACCTCCCCGCCGGTGCCGCCGACTGCCCCGACCGCGGCCGAGATCGAGCAGGAAGACGACGATGACCCCGCAGGCTTGGTGCGAGAGAAGGATGACAAGGACGTCTTCAAGAGTGGCACCGACGATCTGGCTGAGAAGTTCCACCGCAGACATGACGGCGACGTGGCCGCTGGCTATTTCGCTGTCAGCAGGCAGTTTGGCCCCGGTGGCATCGTCAGAGCCAGGCCGCCGCCTGACAAGGCTGCTCCGGTCGCCGGCGAGGCCATGGCCAGCGAGACCAGCCCGAGCGTGTACCAGGCCATGTATCGCACCATCTTCGACCGGCCGCAGAAACCGACGATTGAGCCGCAGAAGGAGGGTGCAACTGCGAGGAATGCAAAGAAACAGGCCAACAACGTCTTCTATCTCGTTCTCAGACACGGCCACCTGATGCTCTACGACGACATCCAGCAGCTCGAGGTGCGCTACGTCATCTCGCTCGACCACCACGACGTCGACATCTACTCCCAATCCGACGAGCTCATCCCCGAGGGCGAGCTATGGTCGAAGCGCCATGCCATCAGGCTGAAGCGGAAGCACACCCTGGCCGACACCCGCTCTTCGCAGCCCTTCTTTCTCTTCACCGAGTACACCTCTGACAAGGAGGACTTTTACTTTGCCCTGCTGAAGAACCAGCGCCGCACGTCCGACGACGCACCCGAGGCGCAGACCTTTGACGTCAAGCATATCGTCAGTCTGGTGCAGAAACTGCATTCGTCCGAGGAGCAACTGGCCACGCGATGGCTTAACGCGCTCATTGGCCGCATCTTCCTCGCCCTGTACCGCACCCGAGAGCTCGAGGACTTTGTGCGCGAGAAAGTGATGAAGAAGCTGTCCAAGGTCAAGAAGCCAAACTTCATCACCCGACTGGCCTTGAGGAAGGTTGACCTGGGCACGGGCGCCCCGTTTATTACCAACCCACGGCTGAAAGACCTGACGGTGAATGGCGACTGCACGGTCGAGGCCGACATTGACTACGCCGGCAACTTCAAGATCGAGCTCGGCGCCACAGCCAGAATCGACCTGGGAACAAGATTCAAGCCGCGAGATGTCGACCTGGTCTTGTCGGTAACACTCAAGAGGCTGCGTGGCCATGGTCTGCTGCGGGTCAAGCCGCCACCGAGCAACCGAGTATGGATCGCGTTTGAGAAGATGCCATATCTCGAGCTTGCTGTCGAGCCCATTGTCAGCTCCAGACAGATCACCCTGACACTTGTGCTGCGAGCGATCGAGAGCCGGCTGAGGGAGGTGTTTGCCGAGTCGCTTGTCTTGCCCTTCTGGGATGATATCCCTTTCTACCTGACCCTGGACCAAAAGTACCGCGGCGGCATCTGGAAGCATGAAGGGCATGCGCCAGCCTCTGTTGAAGTCAAGCCCGAGCTCGACGACGATGCGGTCCCAATCCACTTGAACAGCCAAGACAGGAACCTGAGTGAGCCGGTCCTGTCCGATGTCAAGAGGTTTAGGAAGTCGCCTAGCACGCTGAGCGACCCGCTGCCGTCTCCGCCCCGGCTGATGCGCTCCAGCTCCATTGCCACGGCGGCTGGGCCCAAGATCACCATCGGCCATGTAGATGGAGACAGCACCAGACCGGAAGAGCAGGACGTTCGAAAGCGCGACTCTGCCACCGTCGTTCTGAAGGACTTGACCACTCGGCAGGCTGGACCGACGGCCGGATCAGGATCAGGATCAGTAGCAGGATCGGTATCAGGATCGGCATCGGGCTCGGTACCAGGCTCGGTATCAGGATCGGCATCAGGCTTGGTACGAGGCTTGGTACCAGGCTCGGTATCAGGCTCGGTACCAGGCTCGGTATCAGGATCGGCATCAGGATCGGCATCAGGCTCGCCCCCGAGCGAGTCCTCAATGGCCACGGCACTCAAGGCCATCAAATCACGGTCCAATAGCTTAGCATCGCAGACATCTACGGAAAAGAATCTGACTGAGGATCGGCTCTCGGCCACCTCGACACCCAGTTCACGCCCGTCATCTATCCGCAGCGAAACCAGCGGCCAAAAGACACCAATCCTAGACCGGAAGAAGGCAGCAGCAGCAGCAGCGGTGGCATCGGCACAAGCGAGCGCACAGAAATGGGGAGTAAGTGAGCTGTCCTGTTGTGAAAGTTTGATGCTGACATTCAAGACCGTGGGCTGGGGCGTACTGGCGCGCAAACAGCAGGGCAAAAAGGATGTGCCGGCCTCGCCGATGGGCCGTGGCCAGCCACTTCCTCCACCGGGCCAGCCGCTTCCGCCGCCGCAACGGCCGATGTCGATTGCGGGCATGGCCAATTCGATGCTTGCACGGCGGAGGCCGGTTTACAGGGGTGGCCAAGTCAATGGCACAGACACAACGCAGGAAGGGAAAGAGAAAGAGTCAAAAGAGTCAAAAGAATCAAAAGAGTCAAAAGAGTCAAAAGAATCAAAAGAGTCAAAAGAGTCAAAAGAATTAAAAGAATCAAAAGAATCAACAGAATCTCCCCCTGCGATCGATGACGAGGACGAAGTGTTGGTGGTCGCTGCCCCGATTGAGTCACAGCCACCGAGTCCAGCACCGAGTCCAGAGCGAGATGCGTATTTTGACGAGGCTGTGACCCCTGAAGAAGGCACGTCGGAAGGCACGCCAGAAGCGACGTCAGACATGCCCACGCCTACTGAAAAAGAGTCGGAAGATGGCCTGCCACAGCACGACCATCGCCACCAGGCCGTCGAAGCAAGCAATAGAGAGCGCTCGCTCAGCTACCTGGAAGCAGCCAGTGGCGGCGGGGGGTATAATGAGTGACAGTTCTGAAATAATGATACATATATACAAGTTGCCACTCCAGGTCATATTCATTACGGTCGTCACAAGTTACCACTCTAGCTCATTCAATAGGGTTGTCACAAGTTACCACTCCAGGTCATACTCATTACAGTTGTCACAAGTTACCACTCTAGCTCATTCAATAGGGTCGTCACAAGTTACCACTCTAGCTCACATTCATTAGGGTCGTCACGCTCAAGAAGCTGAATGCCAGGCTGCAAGACAGCCCGCTCGCGCCGCAACTGCGCCCCGAGTCGCACGCGCGTGTAGAAGACGGCGCAGTCCTTGCTGTCGCATGCAATCTCGCTGGCTGTTGCGCCCGGTGCCAACCCCGCGCACGACCGGCACACGGCCTCGACCTGCACCACTCTGCGCTCGGCGCGAGCCAGACGCGCGCGCAGCCGCAGCAGCGAGCGCGCCGCGCCGTGCGGCTGTGTCTGGCACGGTGCACAGATGGGGATATTCGGCGTAGCAGCAGCAGCAGTAGTAGTAGGAGGACTACTATCCAACGGCCGCCGGCATACCACACACGTCGACACGGGAAGGTATTTATCCAGTGTGGCAGTAGCAGGCACAGCAGTAGTAATCCGCCGGTGGTATTTCGGCATCTGGTCATACCACCGCCGCACATTCGCGCCGACGAGGCGCAGGACGCGGTCGAGCGGCGGGAGCAGCGCGCGCGTGATGTAGTATTCTGCGTCGAGCGCCATGTTGTTGCTGTTGTTGCTACTATTATTATCATCACAAAGGAGCACGTCGGGCGCGACGCAGCGGTCGATTAGCCGGGAGTGGCCGCCCACAACAACGACATACGGCACGCGCTCGCCGTACTGCGGCTCGAGGCGCGGGTCGTGGCGCATGCGGCGCGCGGCGACGAGGGCGCCGGGGACGACGGTGGTCGTGGTCGTGTAGGTGCCGAGTTTGACTTCCCTTGCGAAGCAGAAGTCTTGGATGCTGATGCTGCTGCTGATGCTGCTGGTGCTACTGCTACTGCTGGTGCTGGTGCCACTCGCTCCGCGCATGATCTTGGCGCACTGGGCGAGGACGTACTGCTTGACACGGGACAGGTCAGCGGTGCGGAAGAGGATTTTGAGCGCGTTCTCCTGCATCTTCTGCGTCGCGGGCGTGCCGTCGCGGCGGACGGTTTCAATGCCCTTGGCGTCAAACACGGGGTCGGCCTGGTCGGCGGACTCGTACTTGAACCCGACGTAGCGCTTCTTCGCGAGCAGCACGCACGGGTGGTAGACCTTTTCGAACCTGAGCTTGACCGGGCGCGGGTTCTGCGCCGTGATGGCGGCGGCGATTTCGGCGCCGAGGGCAAAGGCTTGCGGCCGCGTGCGGCCCGGCAGGTGGATGAAGAGCGAGTCGGTGTCGCCGTAGACGACGTCGGCGCGCCAGCGCGCGACCGAGTGGATGTGGGCGACTGCGCGCTCCAGCGTTTCGCGGCCCGTCTGCACGATGCTGTCGGCAATTTCGGCGCACGGCATGCGGCCCGAGAAGGAGGCCGACGTGTAGCCGTACGTGACGTTGGCGATCATTTTGAGCGCGAGTTGGCGGTTGTTGAGCAGGCGGTGCAGCGCGGTGGTGTCGTCGTCGTCGGCGGCGCACTTCATGCTCGACTTGACCATGACCCGGGTTTCGAGGATTTCCGACAGCATCTTCGCGAGCAGCGCCTTGCGGATGGCGGGTTTGGCGTACATGATGCCGTTGGGCGCGATGGTGATCTTGTTGTCCCGCTGCAGCAGCTCAATCAGCCGGCGCTGGCGCTGGTACTGGGTGAAGCCCATCTTGTTGTTGGTGCCGCGCCAGGAGACGAGGCGGCCGAGGAAGGTCGAGTAGCAGTAGTTGTATGCGATCATGACCGACGGGTACAGCGACTGGAAGTCGAGCACGACCACCGGCGAGGTGTAAAAGTCCGACTGCGGCTCCATCACCAGCGGCAGACACTCGAGCGCGTTCTGGCCGCCGACCTGGCGCCGCGATGGCGACACCAGCACCATGTTCTCGGCCTTTGCAATGCGGAACATGAGCGACTCGACCTTGAACTGCGACCCGCGGCTGATGACGGAGAACCAGTCGACGCCGAGCACACGCGCCTGCTCAGACGTGCGCGCCACGAGGTCGTTGGCCTGCAGGATGTCGAGGTCGAGCTGCACGCGCGAGCGGAAGTAGGCCATCACCCGCGCCTGGTCGCGCACATTGCTGCTGCGGTACCATCGGCTCAGGTCGGCGAAGGCGTAGTGCGGGATGCGCCGGTGCAGCAGGTGGAAGGCAATGTTCTCCAGCGTGTACTGCAGCAGGTTCAGCTCGCTGCGCATTGCCCGCCAGATGTTGACTGTGTGTCGGCCCGTGACTCGGACGGCGGACGTGTGGTTGAAGCCCCAGCGGTCCTGGTCGCGGCCAGAGCGGCTGTGCGACTGCTCTTTGTGCTCTTTGATGCGCGAGACCTCGTCACACAGGTCCAGCTCGTACTTGAGCCTCGCGCGCTCAATCAGGTAGCCCCACGAGCTGTTGTGCACCTCGAAGCCGGTCAGGATGTCCGGGTCGTGGAGGCGCACAATGTCGGCGAGGCGGGTGAGCAGATCGAGCTCGCTGCGCTCTTGCTCGACCACACCGCCCACGCCTCGGCTGATCTTCTTTGCCGTCGCCGCCTCGTCGGCCACCATCAGGATGCCCATCGTGCGGTCGTGCTCGCTGTCGCCCCCGCCCTCGTCGTCCTGCACACACCAGAAGATGCACGAGACGGCGTCTTCCTCCGGGTTCGGCGCCAACGAGCCGCGCGTATTGACGTGAATCTCCAGGCTCATAATGCTCATATACTGCGTCTCGTGCCGCACCCTGGCGCTGTCCTGCTTCTGCGAGTACTTGAATCCGTGCTTGTTCTTCTGGGTCGGGCCGTCGATCTGGGAAAAGCCCTCCCTCAGCTGCTTTGGCCTCTGTGCCTCTCCCTCCAGCCACTCTTCGACCTGAGCGCGAGACGGGGGCATAGCGTCAATGGACCAGCGTGGCAATCTACACCGTCTCCGTCTCTGGCTCTCTTTGACTTCTTCTGCCGTGCGGTTCAGGAGCACAGCTGCTTTGTTTCCATATGTCGCCGCAGATTTGCCAGCAGGATCAAAGTCGGGCAGATACGGCACCGTCACGCTTTCCACCTTGAACTCACGCCCGGCATACTCTTGCGCGCGGTCGGGGATGTCATCCTCATTGCTGTAGTAGGCGGGCTGGTAGATCACATCGGGCAGCCCTTCGCCCTGGAGAGTGGAAGCAACAAAGTCGGATGCAGGCGGCCGCACTGAAAAGATGAGCAGCTCTCCTTCACTAGCATGGCCAAAGTGAAGCCGCGGAACCGGAGTGGCTGCCACTGAAGTGGCTGCTTCTGAAGATGTCTTCTGGGAAGATGTCCTCTGCGAAGATGTCTTCTGGGAATATGTCCTCTGCGAAGATGTCCTCTGCGAAGATGTCTTCTGTGAGTCTGACTTCTGGCTCAGCCGCAGCGGATCTTTGACCACAGGAAACGGCAGCTTCGGCTTTTGCGAGCCTCGTGGTATCGCTGTCGCTGGCTGCTTGGCCTGGACTGGGTCCTCTTCGGATGGCAGATCTGGCAACACATCGTCGGCGTCCTTGAGCAGTTTCCGCCGTTTTCGCCTTCTGGGCATAGGGTCCGAGTTTGATGCGCCTGGTGACTCCTCCTTCTCTCGCCTAGACTGCGGTAAACACTCTGCAGGCCCTTCTCGAGGGGAGCCACGTTCGTCCGAATCCGAAAAGTCATTGCCAGACAAGGCACTATCCTCCTCTTCCTGAGTGAACCTGTCGAGCGTGTCTTCATCTACAACCACCTGGTCTCGGTCACTGCGCTGATCTTGGCCTTGCACCTTGAGCCGCTCCATTCGGTGTGGATAAAAGTCCTCGACACTCTCGAGCGCGGTTTGCACAGTCTGTTCGAGAGGAGTAGGCTTGACAAACGTGTCAAAGGCCACATCTGCTCCTTGACTGCTGTCGCGCTCCTCGGCTGCGATCTCGGCCACCCTCTCCCTGAACTCTGCTTCGTGGATCCAGCCACCGGCATTAGTACCCCGTGGGTCGGCAGACATGGTGACCGTGATGTCAGGCGAAGAGGCGCTGCCTGTCAGACCTTTACCGCCCGTGTGCATCTGTCTCCTCCGTGCTTCGTCCTTCCACAGGCCAGCCATACTCTGCACCAGCTTCGCGCCCTCTGGTATCGGTCGGAGCCGCTCGATGAAGTCGTGATGAATCGGCCGGGGCTCGATATCCCCTCTGTTCAGAATATCCTGTACACAGACATCGACTTCCAGCGCGCAATGGCCCTGCTTGGGCAAGTCGAACTCGTCCGAGATATCCTCCGCACCGATGGACCGGTCATGCCACTGGTGCAACATATCGGTCATATCAGCGTACCTGGGCACGGGGCTGCGGAACTTGACACGGGCGCAGTCAATATACGCGCAGCCGTACAGATTGTAGTCGCACATCCACTGCGCAATGTACTGCAGATGGCTCTCGTACGGCTGCAGCACGCGTTTCATGACCGCGCCTTCTCGCAGCAGGTCGGCCAGCCGCGTCATATGCAGGGGATTCAGCAGGTAGATCTTGAGAAAGAACTTGTACCCGACGTGGAAGCCGTAGAAGGGCACGCCCTTGACCAGCGAGATATGCGCGACGTATTTGTGCTTGCCGTCGTACGGATTGGCGCGGTAACTGACGGCCAGCGCATGGTCGATCGATGAGTGCAGCGCGCTGATCGCGGCCTCGACGTCTGCCGGGACCAGGCTGCCGCTGTACTCGATGTACGTGTACTGGAACGCGCCATGCACGTGCATCAACACCTTCTGACCCGTGTCCGTGGCGCCAAAAACACGCAGCACGGACACGCGAGGCCGGTCTTTGGCATGGCCGCTGGTGGCTGAGAGCGGTACCGGCGGGTCAAACTCATCGCTGGGGACAGCCTGGTAGTGGTCGACGCAATTCAGCCGAACGCGAAAAGGGTCCATAGCGGGCAGTCCTAGACGGGGCGTGACAGAGGTATACAATGGCCGCCTTGTCGCCTAGCCGCAGTGTTGCCTTGTCGCGTTGTTGCCTTGCCGCAGTGTTGCCTTGCCGTGCTGTCGCCTTGTCGCCTTGCCGCCTTGTTGCCTTGCCGCCTTGCCGCCTTGTTGCCTTGTATCCACGTCATATAATTCACCTCAATTCATTGCTGATTTTACTCAAGCCAGTTAATTCACCATGTCCCGCTCCGCACCGTCCAAACCAGTGCCTGAATCCTCCTCGGAGCGCAACCAATACATCCCGTCGTTCATCGCGTCGAAACCCTTCTACGCCTCGAGCGTCGACGACAGCGACTACCTCAACCACCAACGTCTGAAAGCAGAGCCCAAGGACACGCTCGACAAGGCGAAATGGTACGAACGCGGCAAGAAGGCCGGCCCCGCAGCAACAAAGTACCGCAAGGGCGCGTGCGAGAACTGCGGCAGCGCCAGCCACAAGACCAAGGAGTGCCTGTACCGGCCACGCAAGACGGGCGCCAAGTGGACGGGCAGGGACATCCAGGCCGACGAGGTGGTTGAGAATGTCAGCCTGGGCTGGGACGCCAAGCGCGACCGCTGGAACGGGTACGAGGCGGCCGAGTACGACCAGGTTGTGCAGGACTACAACGACCTGGAAGCGCTGAAGAAGGAGAGGCTGAAGGGGCAGAGTAGTGAGACTGTGGATGAGGTGGCAGCAGCAGCAGCAGCAGCGCCCCCGCCAGATGCACTTGCTGACAACAACGACGACGCCCGCATCGCGGAAGAAACCGCCATGGGCCGCACCCAGCCCACATCCACGCGCCAGCTGCGCCTGCGCGAAGACACGGCCAAGTACCTGCTCAACCTGGACCTGGACAGCGCGCGCTACGACCCGAAAACCCGGTCGATGGATGCCGCAGCCGTCGCAGTAGATGGCAGCGGCGATGCCGACGCCGACGCCGGCTTTGTACGGAAATCCGAAGCCGAAGAATTCGTCCGCGCACAGCGCTACGCCTGGGAAACACAACAAGCCACGCCCACCAACAACACCACAACCACAACCACCACCGCCCCCGACCCAGCACTGACAACTGCCACCTCGACCAAAAAAGTCCACCTGCAGGCCAACCCAACGGCAGGCCTGCTCGCGCTCAAAGAAAAAGAATCCGCCGACGCAGCCGCCAAAGCCACGCGGGAAAAGTACCTGGCCGAGAAATACGGCATCACCTCTACTACTACTACTACTACCTCCTCCATCTCCCCTTCCACCACCACCACCACCAAAGCAAAACCAATAATCGTCCCCTCATCAGAACGCTACATCGAATACGACGCGGTCACCGGCCGACCAAAACAGACGTCGTACAAAGCAACAACAACAGCAACAACAACAACAAAATCGAGCAAATACGCCGAGGACGTGCTGCAGAACAACCACACCAGTGTGTGGGGGTCGTGGTGGCGCAATTTCCAGTGGGGTTATGCGTGCTGTCATAGCACGGTGCGGAATAGTTATTGTACGGGTGAGCAAGGGAAGCGTGCGTTTGAGGAGGCCGAGGGGTTGAGGACTGGGGCTGGGCTTGCACTGGTGGGCAAGGGAGAGGAGGAGGAGGAGGAGCAGCAGCAGCAGCAGCAGCAGCAGACGATGAGCAGGAAAAGGGCGATTACAGAAGAAAACGACGGCGAGACGGGCAAGCGGAGTAAGCTTGAAACTGCCGCCGCCGCCGCCGCTGTTGGTTAAGAACATCAAGACGTTAATGATTACTGCTGCGTTCAAGCGATGGACAGAACAATACCAGTACGGATACTCTGACCATTCCACCCTTCATCGACACCCGAGGAGCCATCGTGCTCGTTCATAGTCGCCATTGCTACGTCGGTACAGGTCAGCCTCCTCAGCCCGCGCATCATCACTGTCCCGATGCCGATTGCCCAGACAAAACATCACATCACACCATCGCTCGTGCTTCGCATCATGTGCAGGCTCACCACTCGTCGCCCCTTCACCTTGCTGTCGGCCTCCAATCTGTGCATAGTTTCGAGGTTCTCCAAGCGCAGGCATGTTTGCCGGCGAGTTCGCTGGAGGGATGGGAGGCGAGTCCAACCGGGCCGAAAAGGGGGGGGAGCTGGCCGGCGAGAGACCTGCATCCCCAGTCTGTCCCAGCCGGTGGTCCAGCTCGGCATCCCCAGTCTGTCTCAGCCGGCGGTCCAGCTCGGCATCCAGTGAGCCGTTGGGTAGGTTGGGGAGCTGCTCCAAATGATTGGCATTTGTCATTCGATCCATCTCCGCACACGCTTTGTCAATCTGCCTGACCTCATCCTCGATTGCCGACCAGCGGTCAACCACTCGCGAAAGAGGATGGTTGTCGAGTCCCCGTGCCCCGATGCCGTGTCCACTGTGTCTGTGCCCAAATCTGCCTCGCACCGGTGTGCCATCATCGGCTATCGTGAGCGCTCTAAACTCAGATGTCGCCACAACTCCTCGAGGCAATCGTGCTCTAGCCTGCCCGTTCTGTCCGCCTGGAGGTATATTCACAACTCTGGACATGCCCGACGCCCCCAGCAACCGTCTCAAGACAGTTTCCGAACTGCTACATTCTTGCATCTCGGCCACAACAGGTCTAGGCCCCCGTTCATCCGACTCGTCAGAATTCTGGCCCAACCAGGGCGAAAAGAGCCTTCGTCGGCGACGACCTCTGTCAGGGATCAGCCGGATCACCTGAGCTTCTCTGCTGCCAAAAGAAGGTAGTCCAGGCGGGGTTGCCATTCGCTGCACAGGCGGATTGACAGGTTTGGCAGGATACGATGGACCCAATTGGGCATCTTGCAGTGCTTCCCAGGACGTTGATGTGCATGAATTGAACGTAGACTCCCTGGTATGGCTGTCGGGATTGCCGCCATAATCCAGGTCGTTCAGTGACATGGACCGCTGCTCTCGCCGAGGGTGTATATGCTCAAAAGAATCCTGCACATCAGGACTATGTCGTGGCCCGGGGGCAGAGACAGAGCGGTGCAGGGAGCATTGACTGCCATGATACTCGACAATTGTATCCAGTAAAGGGGCCGGCCATTGGCTATGTCCCAGGGGAGGAGACAAACGTCTGCTTGGCAAGTATGACAGACCAGTCTGTGTGAGCGAGAGAGAAAGGCGCTCAGAATCGCCGGGGTCGTCGGTCCCGCGTATGCTGGGACTGTTTTCACTCTGGATTTCATCCGAGTTGACGGGCGAAGCATCATAGATATCGTCGCTTGTGCTGGGCAGGCTGTCCGAGTCAGACTTGAACACCATCCCCATCGGGCGAATCCTGCCCCCATGTCTGTGAAGCGAAAGTGGGAAGACCGAGAATTCCTCCGACGTGTTGGTGCGCTCATCAAGCGGAGAAGCGAGTGGAAGGGCTGTGGCAACGGCTGCCATGTTGAAGGATGCAATGCCACCAAGGGAATGAGGCTGGGTGCAATGCCAACAAGGGAATGAGGCTGGGTGCAATGCCACCAAGGGAATGAGGCTGGCTGTCGACCAGAAGTGATGCCGGATATTGCTGATATGCCTGAGCTCGACTGCGCTCTCATGAGCTGCGCACAAACAGTCGTTGATCGGGGTACAGAGGAAGGAACGGAAAGCATCGTGCCTTCTCAACTTGGACCGGAAAGCATCGCGCCTTCTCAACTCGGTCCATGTCTTGTCTTCTGCAATCGGAAGGAGCGCCGGATGAAACAGCCGGACTGGTCGGCAACTCTCTTGACATTGTATATATTCTGTCTTCCAATACACCCCCAACTCCTAATCCATGCATGCAATGCAGCCTTGTATTATACAGTTCAAACACTGTCTTGGTTGCGCCTGCCGTCTTCTATTAGATATCGTCGTCGTCGTCATCCTCATCACGAGCCTAGGGCGCCAGCGTGGCACCATTCACTCCGTTCACGCCGTTCAACGCAAGTCTCTTCACAGGCATCGTCTGCCCCGTGTCTTTGCGCATAGCACGGATGACGCCCTCGAGCCGGCGCCTTTCGTCTTGCTCAGCCTGTCAATGTCAGTCAGATGGTGCCAAAGCATAGCTGGGGGATGGACATCTGTCTACCTTGAATGACTTCAGATGCTCGGCTCGTGCCTGTCGCATCATCTTTTTGAACTCGCCTTTGAGCACCGCAATCGATGTCGTGTCATTCGGCGCCGCCGCGGCCGCTCCCATCGCCTTGACCTGCTCCTCGTGCAGCTGCGAGTTGAGCGACTCACACTGGCGCTCCAGCTGGTCAATCTTGTCCTCCAGACGATCGCGTTCCTTTTCGAAATCTATGCTTTGCTTGGTCATGACTTCGTAGTCTTCAATCGTTTCCTTCAGCTCCATGTGCAGGCTGTTGATCTGCTCCTCCAGTTCCTCATTCTTCTTGCTGAGTTCTGTCGACATCTCAGCCGCCCGCTGTGCTCTCGAGCCGTACGCGCCATCGAGTTCGGCCCTTGCCATGGTAAGCTCGGTCTGGAACCGCACCACTTCTGATTGCAGCCGGTCAGCCTCTTCCCTGGTCTTGTCGAGCTCTTGCTGATGCACACTCTTCTGGTTGTCCAGCTCGTCTCTGTGCGCCTCACGCAGTTTCTCCACCGTCTGGCTGTGCAGGCCTCGTTGCTCTTCCAGTTCTTGTTGGGCTGAGCCGTGTTTCTGCTCCAACAACACGGTCTGCTGCCTGGCCTGGTCCACTTGGTCTACCAGCATGTTCAGCTGCCGAGCAGTCTGTTCAGACTCCTGCCCGCTCGCCTCATGCAGCTGGTTCGTGCGCTCTAGCTGTTCGGTGAGCTCGACAATCTTGGCATCTCGTTGTGCGTCCGATTTGCTGTTGAGCTCGCGCTGTTGCTGGATCTGGCGAGTGAGTATGTCCTTTTGTTCGACAAGCGTCTTTACACGCCGCTCCAGCCTTTCAAGAAGGTCGGTCGAGAAGGACAGCTGGGATGGCAGATCCTTGCCTCGAGTCTCGTCCTGGTCCAGCTCGGGGCTCTGGCTGCTTCCGGAATTGCTCTGACTCAGAAGGTAATTCAGCTTGGCATTGACACGCTCAATGTGCTGCTCCGAGTCAGACACCTGGCGTTGTGTATCGACCGTGGCACGAGCCTGTGTGCCTGCGATGGCGTCCAGACCTTGCTCGATGTAGACTATCTGTGCTTCAACAACACCGTCCAGTTTGCGTTCGTCGGTCGGCTGAGGAGGGGCATCCAGGTTGTCAGCCATGGCATGCAGACGCTGAGCAAGCACATCCAGCTTCTGGCTAATCTGTCCAAGAGCCTCGGTCTTCTTTTTCGAGTTCTGCTCGATGTTGATGATGGAGTCAGATAAGTGGTAGAGACTGCGCTCATCAAAGTCATAGTCGTCAAGGCCATCTCCTCGCCGGCCGCTTCGCGCCTGGCTCATCATGCTCTCGGGGCTGTGAGGTAGCAGGCTCTGCTGGGCCCCGTTTTTCTGTGCGTTCTTGTGAGATAATTGTAGGATGGCGGCGGTATGCTCGAGCAATCGTTGCTCGCACGCCGCCAATCTCTTCTCCAGCGGTATCAGCTCTTGGGAGAGCTCTTGCACCTTTCTCCGGCTGGCTGAGTACTCGCCGTCGGCCAGAGACTGCGGATCGTCATTGCTGGCTCTGAAAGCACCCCGTAGCGTCCTCCTTCTTGTAGGCCTTTCAGGCTCTCCACCCGCCTTCGGCTCCGGGCTTGCTCTTGCCCCGGCGCTGGCATAGAGACGGTTCAGCGAGTGGGCGGCATCCCGCATCTTGGTTTCCAGTGCGAGCTTGCGCCTTGTTGCCTCGACTCTTTGCTTCAAGAAGCCACGCTCCTTTTTCAGCAGGGCAACCTCATCAAACGAAAGAACTTGGAAGTTGCTGCTGTCATTGATCGCCGTTTCCGTGAGCAGGTGCATCGCAACCGGGTCGTTCATGTTGACGGACGAGTCTTGTTCCGTCGGCGTGCCATTCACTGCGCCATTAAGTGTGCCATTCAGGCCTCGTCCTTGTTCCTCTTCCTCCTCGAATGGCGCCTGCAGCGGTGTAGGAGAGAAGATAGCAGCCGTGCTGGGCGGCGGACTATACACCGAACTGGCCGCACCGATGCTGTCGGCCACTGACTTCCGGCCAATGCCAAAATTGAAACCCTGCATTGTCGTGGTAGACAACAAACGCGTTCAATCCCTCGTTATACAGGACACTCGGACGAGTTAATCCCTTTATACACGCCAACAACTCCTCTCAACCCAGGCACCCCTGATTCAGGAGTCGATCAACTTCACACAGTCACAGCGTCGCTCGGTGATGGCGGCGGCGGGGGTGAAGGCGCCTCGCTTGCGGCATAGCGTGTTCGGCGTTGACGGCGGACGGTCAGGACAAAGGGGCGTCGACGAGACGGCGAGCAACCGAGAGCAAAAAGATAAATCACTCCGATGTTTTGTCAAAGTTCGCTTGAAGGTCGCTTGCCAATTGGAGCGCGACGGACGGCCAGGGATGGCGTTGATGGCTCGACTGATGGACGGGAGAGCTGTGGTGATTAGTTGAGAGTGCAGCCAATAGGCGGCCTCAGCGACACCGGGGGCTCTGCGTTATGCTGTTTCTAGTTAGGGATCGCCCCGTGCCACAGCTAGTGGGACGACCTCCGCACCCACAATGGTTAAGATCGTCGCCTGCGATACTATAATTCCTGGATATGGACAAGTCGGTTAAAAGGCATGGCAATTAGTGGCTATTGGCGCTGGTTAGTGCCGATTAGTGCCGATTAGTGCCGATTAGTGCCGTCTTTAATCATTTTGTCCCTTATCAATAGTCCAATCAACCGAACTTTGCAGTCGCGTGAGTTACTTTATCGGCGGTTTATCGTTAACCGACAACGATGTAACTCCCTCGGCCTGTCAAGATGAATTCAAACGGGACGTCTGAGAAGATAACAACGACGAGTCGGTGCCGGCAGCGAGCGACACCACAGTAAACCCCATCACCCAAGGTCAAGATGGCCCCTCCTGCCCCCGAGGGCAACGACAACGACAACGACAACGGCCTCAAGAGCGCAGACTCGAGCACGGCTTCCACTTACCCCGCGGTGTCGCCCATCACCACTCAGTCCTCCACCGAGTACCGCGTGTACAAACGGCGCTTCTTTGGCCTTTTCCAGCTGATTCTGCTCAATATCCTCGTGTCCTGGGACTGGCTCGCCTTTGCCCCCGTCTCTTCCACCGCGGCGCAGTACTTCAACACCACCGAGGCCGTCATCAACTGGTTCTCGACCGCCTTCCTCTTCGCCTTTGTCTTCGCCTCGCCCCTCACCTTCTGGACGCTGAACACACATGGCCCCAAGGTCAGCATCATCGCCGCCTCCGTCCTGTTGCTGGTCGGCAACTGGATCAAGTACGGCGGCAGCCGTGCCAACTCGATCGGCGCCACAATGGCCGGCCAGCTGCTTATCGGCTTCTCCCAGCCCTTTGTGCTGTCGGCCCCGACCAGCTACTCCAACATGTGGTTCTCCTCCTCGGGCCGCACCACCGCCACCGCTGTGGCATCGCTGGCCAACCCGTTTGGCGGTGCGCTCGGCCAGCTCATCACCCCGTTCTGGGTCAACAGCAAGCCCGGCAACATCCCCAACTCGGTCCTCTACGTCGCCATCATCGCCTCCGTCGCCTGTCTGCCCTCCTTCTTCATCCCGCCCAGCCCCCCAACTCCGCCCTCTGCGGGCGCCGCCACATCAACACACCTGATCTCACCACCCACCCTTGCCGGAACCACGGTCACGCTGCTCACCTCACCCGAGTTCTACCTCATCTTCATCCCCTTCTCCGTGTATGTGGGCCTATTCAACGCGATTTCTTCGCTGCTCAACCAAATCCTTGAGCCGTACGGCTTCAGCGAGGACAACGCGGGCATCGCCGGTGCCATTCTCATTGTCGTTGGCCTCGTCGCTGCAGCCATCAGCTCGCCACTGGTCGACAGGTACCGCGCCTATCTGTGGTACATGCGCGGCTCGATCCCTCTGGTCGCAGTCTCCTACCTGATCTTCATCTGGGTGCCGGCCACCCGCAGCCTGGCCTTTGCCTTTGTGATCTGCGCCCTCCTCGGCGCCTCCAGCTTCGGCCTCATGCCGGTCGCGCTCGAGTTCCTCGTTGAGATCCACTACCCACTCGGCCCTGAGCTCTCCTCCACGCTCTGCTGGTGGGGCGGCCAGCTGCTCGGCGGCATCTTCATCATTGTCATGACCGCCCTCCGCGCCGGCAAGGATGCCAACCCACCCGAAAACATGGCCCATGCCCTCTGGTTTCAGGCCACTCTCGCCATGGTGGCCATGCCCATCCCGCTCTGCCTGGGCTTCTTTGGCCGCAAGTCAGCCGTCCGGACGAGGCGCTTCGAGGTTGACTCCGTTGCCCACGGCCCGGGCGTCGTAGAGCAGATCACCGATGATGCTGTCGTCGACTGCACCGAGGCCCACCGACAGCTCACCAACGACCTAGACAACGGCCCTACAGAGCAGCAGCGGCGAGACCTTGTTTAAAACAAGTAAATATATTAAATATAAATGCACATTGACTTATACCATGACTGATTCTTCTTCATTGAGTGCGTGCTGTACAGGCTTGATTTTGGCTTATATAACCACGCCCCTGCCGTTCATCGGACACGGCAATCTAGTATTCGGGCTTATCGAGATCTCGGGTCCCTCGCTCTGTCAAGGGTCTGGTGTGACACGGCGCGAAGGACCCAGACGATGGCGGTCATCGGTTCGCGCATGTTTATTTCAGCGCTTTCCACAGCTTCGGGGCCGCGCAGGCTGTGACGCAGTGCTGGAGGTGGAAGACTGTGGTGATCAATCATCGTTAGCTCGCTCTTCCGGGTCGGAGGGGAGGAGGGGGGGCAAACATACACTCTTCCACGCAGTCCTCTTTCGGTCCCTTGTACTCGGGATCCTCATGCTGGGCAGTCACTCGCTCGACACACTCGTCAAAGTGGTGCTTGACGCTGTGGCACTGGCTCCGGGCGCATTCTGGGTGAAAGCAATCTCATCAGCATTCCCCCATTCATTCAGCCATCCATCACAGCAAATCGAAACTCACCTTCCTCGAACTTTGGCTTCAAATCCTCGGCCTCCTCCTCCTCCTCCTCCTCCTCTTCTTCTTCCTCCTCCTCCTCCGCTTCCTCTTCTTCGGCGTCACCAGCCTCTTCCGCCTCAGCCTTCTCCTCACCACCCTCCTCCGACTCCTCAGCCTTCTCCTCACCACCCTCCTCCGACTCCTCAGCCTCCTCTACTTCTTGCGGCTCCTCGGCCTGGACTTCGGTCGTGAACGCCGAGGTGACGGACTCGTACAGGTCCGTGAACAAGTCGGTGATTCCCATCGTGGGCGGCTGGGGATCGATGGAGCTAGCTCAGGGGAGTAAAATTGGAGGGGGATGTTGCTTTCGTTGTATGCAGTACCCCGGAGTATGCGAAGCTGATGTGTGGGCAGCGGGAACCCGGGCGGTTGTGCAGGAGATGGCAAGCTGCAAAGTAATTAACGTCGACGGGAGACTTTTGGCGAACAGCTTACGGAAGGAGCTCTATGCCGGTGACGTGATTGGCTGTAGCGAAAATCAATGGCTGACTAATCCTGCCAAGACCAATCATCATCATCACAGCATTCAATTCTCACCACAACAGCGCTTTCTGAACTCTGTCATGAACCATTCTACTCAGGAGGAGCCTTGAATTCGCAGATGCTCAAGGGTGAAAGCTATATACAGCATGTATAGCTTGATACCTTCCACCGCGGATCTTCGATCCCGATCCGCTCTGGAGAGTGGTTCACCTCGCTTACAGCAGGCTCCCTGGAATCAACTAATTGTAGCTCAGAATGCATCTCGACTCTGCTAATAACTTTCTGGAGTAGAGAACTGTCTCAGTGTTGCGTCTATCTAAAAAAGAAAAACAATTCGCGCTTGCGTACGAGACGAGAGGGCGCTGGTCAGAGACACGTCGATCAGCCTGTCATGAATGACACACATATATATTGGAACACCTGAATCTTGCGCGGTTTGCAAGATTCCCCATCTTTTTGAGGGATTCGGGGCCCCCTTCGGCCTCCTGGTGTTCCAGGCCCAACATTGCAGCTGTCATTAATGCGATGGTATATGCATGTCTTGTCAACTAAGCTGTGGAACATGGGCAATTTGACTGTGTCATGGTCACAACACACTCGTTTAGCTTCCCCTACCTATCACGCTGCACCACTCTCCCCTCTTGCCTCTTCCTTAGCATATCCTTCAGCTTGCAATATGCTTGCTGGTCATGCTCTTGAATATTTTCCGGCAAGCCAGTGGTAGCCAATGTATTGACCTGGATTTCATCCTTCGAATAAGGGAAATTATTCCGAGACTCCCATACTGCTGATTTGTTGTGGGGCAAGCTAGGGTCTTTAAAAATCCCCCCAGGCCTGGTGCATATTCTTTCTGGAACGAAGACATCAACTTCCTGGAGGCTCAAAAGTCTCTCAGACATCAGATCACTAAAGAAACTCCACCATTGATAGCTATCATTACCAGTTATCGAACAATAACAGTTCCGTAGGATGAGCTGCCGTAGGGGCCGTGGTGAACACTGCAATGTTTGCCTGTCATTCATGTGGGTTGCCAAAAGAAAGTTGGTCAAACATCTGGAGATAAGGGTCTGCTCAAGCTCTAGATGCTCGAGCCTTGGTAGCGACTGTGTATCAAGAGGTAGTGGCGGCATGCCGCGTGAGGAAGTCTGGGAGAGCGGAAACTTGGGATCACCAACAATGTGTAGATGACGCAGCTGGTGAAGGTGCCTGACAAAGAGCTCGCGCAGCTCCTTTTCCCATATCTGACCCTCCTCCCAGCGCCGCGGCTAGGTGCTATATATCACATTGCGGGATACCACCCTGCGCGAAAGCAGAGTCAATGCCTCGACCTGACCAAGAAAGTGTATAAGTGAGGGTTCATAGAAGACAGAGAAGAGTACTGGAGGCTGGTTCTCGATGATAAGATGTGGTAGGCTGTGGATATCATTGTTACTGGCCAGAGCGCGCCATGTCTCGACAACGATCCTACGCCAGGGTAGTGTCTGCTCTCGCTCTTTCATCATCTCTGCCTCATGATCGCCTAGCTGCTGCGCAAACCTATCCAAGTGGAAATAAGCAGCCTCGGCATCCTTGTACCGAGGAATGGAGAATCTGACCTTCAAGGTGTGAAGGCTGGGAAAGCGTGGGAGGTATGAAAGCAGCTCTGCAGCGGCCGTTGGCAGCAGTGTTGTGTCTGCATCAAGCCCTTCTCCTTCTTCTCCTGGCAGATCTACTGCTGTAAACTCCAGTACTTCAACAAAGTTTGCGTACTGCTCGGCCACCAACAGCAGTGCAGATAGAGAGCTTCCGCCGACGGCAACACTGGAGAAGCGCAGCACACGGAAGGCCCATGGCGCCAAGAGCTGCCGGTAGGCCTTGCAGGTACTGCTAAAGCTCAGGATGTCGTCTTGAGTGAGCTGATTGAGCAGTGGTTCAAGCAGCTCCTGGGGCAATAGATGCAGTCCACGCAAAGGATATTTGGCCTGCTCATACTTCCGTGTTGATGGTCCCATCCACCATTGTAACAGGGATAACAGGAGAAGAGAATTTGCCATTGCAGCTCCAAATGGAGATGATTCTGAAAAGCCTTATATTGCAAGGGACGAGCGGTCGTTGACTCTCGCACTACGCAGATCTTGGCTAGGATGACAATGACTAAGCAATAAGCGTAACAACTAAACTCGGTATTCAATATATATGTGTGTGATCCGTGACAATGTGTTATCATCAGATATCTATCAAGGTTATTGCCATGCTATTATGCATTGCAAGACGGGCGTCCTGGTCACGGATCTCTCACTCGGAATCCAACAAATTGCTTCAAGCGTGCATGAGCAGTTGAGAGAGATCATCTCATTAATGACGACCACTGACTGATATATGGGCAACACCCGAATCTTGGTCTGAAAGTCGGAAGATTCCCTGTCTTTCTTTTTCTTTTCTTTGGAGTTATAGTGTTTCCAGCCCTCTGGCGTTCCAGAGCTGTCATATCTAGGGGTTGTGACATCGGGAAGAGCGGCCCTGTCATAAATGCCTTATGCCAAGAACCCCTGGATGCCTTACGCCTGCCGAGGCAACTCGCTCGGCTACACTGACACAAACCAGCAGACCATTAGGTAATGGAAAGGGGCACGGAGCGTCAGAGCACAGGTACATAGGGAGGGGCGCAGCCCAGGAGCAGGCGACCCTCAAGTCTTTGAGTCTGTACGGCGACTGCCATAGAGAATTCCAATTCAAGTCTACTGATAATTCTTTCCTGCCTTCCGTCTCGGAAGACCTCTACAGGCCCTGAGCTCAAATTTGAAGAGCCCATTAAATGACCAGGCACCAATATCCCTCGTGAGTATCAACATCAACAGTTAATTGCGCCAACTTTTCTATTCCATCTTGAACTCGTGCCTCTCCTCCTCCTGTATCCATAGAATCGGCCGACCTTCAGACGTGTCAACAAAGCCCGTACCATTGTTTGGAGTGGGCCGATCAACAGGCACCAGGTAGGGATGTGGCTCGACAGATAGGCCCAGTGATGTAAGTTTGTCGGCTACAGCATCAACCTGATCCATTACAGCAACTTTATTATTATGAACCGCACAGACCACTACTGAACACTTCTGCCCATTGAAAAAAGCCTGATTTTGTGCATAGAGGCCCTTGATTGTCTCCATGATAGCTTTTGCATTCTCAACACCAGCCTCAGGATCATTGGTTTTATGAGGCAGTGGAGCAATGTGGCCAAGAATTGCTGCCTGTAGTGATACTAGAATAACTACAGTACAGCTATTGAGACCGTCGGTGCCAATAGCAGGGAGCTTGTTGTAGTAGGTCAGTTCTGAACTGAAAAGTGTGTATCATGGTGAGAAAGCACAGCTTACCTTGGAAAAATCCACAAAATTTGCATTCTGCATATTTACTTGCTGGGCACGACCAGCAGCAAGTGCTTACCTATAGCGACTTTGTTGAGACATTCTGCGGTGGTGCTGAAACAGGTCTGTAGTGGGGGGTGTCGAGTGTCTGTGGGTGATTTTCCTTGATGGATAATGAGTGTGCTCGATAAAGGAAGGGCCGTGGGTGATTTTCCTTGATGGATAATGAGTGTGCTCGATAAAGGAAGGGCCGTGGGTGATTTTGTATCCTGTAGATGGCGAACCCCTCATCTATACTAATTAGCATGACGCTAGCTGGCCGACTCCCAATAGTCTATTCTATGATTGGCTCCCCAGGCGAGGCTAGCTGTTAATGCCTGACTGTCATTAGCTGGCCAGTTTCAAACTTACACTCTGTTACAACATGGAGCAGCCCTCATCGACAGATATTGGAATCATGCCATTGCTGCGTATTAAGGAAGGAATTGAGAAGGCATGTGAAGCGAATGATCTGGAGACAGTTAAGAGGCTCTTTGTCCAGGGCGGATACCACACACGCGGCTTTTCGCTCGACCTCGTGTGGGCACTGTCCAGGGCGATAGAAAAGCGTCATTTAGATATCGTCACTTATCTCTACACCAATGGAGCCTATCTGGATCAAAGAGTGATTATCAACTTTATCAAAGAGGAGGATTATAAAATGCTCGAAATGTTCAGAACACTCGGCTGGGATCTGAACGAGAATATGGGCGCGTATGACCCTTCTGCATTGCCGTACGCGGAACAATTGCCCCCTATTGCAAAAGGAGAAGAAGAATATGCTGACCATAACTACAGATTTGCCCTTGGTAACCCACGGATGATGCACTGGATGCTTGACCGTGGCGTAGACCCAAACCCTCGCTGTGCTTTTAACTGCACACCTATGTCGTTTGCCATCTGCTCTGCCCCGCCCTCTGTCATTGGAGTGCTATTCGCTGCCGGAGGTAACGTACGTCTTGGCCAATTACTGCACCATGCTGTGGCGGAGCGCCAGTCAGATGACCGCCGGGCTGTTGTTCGCGCGTTGGTCCATCGAGGCGCTGATATCGACGAGCAAGCTGACCACGAGCACCCGTGGCCACACCCGCACCGCGTCCTGGACGGCACCCCGCTTCACTGTGCCGCTTTCCGTGGTGACCCTGGCTTAGTGGCGGAACTACTGTCTTGGGGTGCAGATCCCTTTGCGCTTGATGCCAAAGGTCAACAGGCGTGGCAGGTCGCAGAGGACTGGGACCATCTTGACCTCGTTCCTATGCTGCATCGGCCGCACTGGATTGCCTGGTCGTGGATGGTCTTGGGACGAATAAGACGCTGGTTCTGGCTGCTCCGTCTGAGGCTCTTTGGGCCAAAGGACTGGGAATTGGATGTTACAGGGGTGAGAGGAGGCCCAGCTGAGCAGGTCTTTGCCTCTGCAACAAGCTCTGTTCAGGGAGATCGGAAGGAACCAAGTTAAACGGGTGTACAATAAGTTGGGTCATTGGTGTTGTGTCTGTTTTTCTTCCTTTACGAAGCGAGTCACAGCAGTTGCCAGTCTGTAATAACACTAGCGAGTCACAGGAGTTGCCAGTCTGTAATAACACTTTAAAAGGAGGAACATGATTGTAACTCTAGGATTTGAAGACAGAGAATGGAAGTGGAAACTACGAGGTAGACGGTCGGTGTTGGTGACCATGGTGCCCTGAAACCCATACAAAGAAGCCAGCCATCTTTCACACAAACTAGGTCTGCCCAGTATTGAATCTCTGCGCGAGCGCACTCTCTAATCCATGCTGTTGTGTCTCTTCGTAGCCAGGAGGGGCCTCTGAAGGCCGCTCTGCCTGAGACGAGCGTGGCTGAGCCGCGGCCTGGCTTTCGTCTGCCGGGCGAGATACAGGCGGCTCATCCACCGAGCGCGACACCAAAGAGGGAGATATCACTTCTGAGCTTTGCCGAGGCGGTTGAGCAGAAGAAGTTGACGGCGGCGGGACGACCCTGTCGTGGCCGCTGTCTTCATAGCTGGGCAACTGATCCAGATGCACGGAATCCATATCCACTGCGGCAGCCAGGCCACCACCACTGGCGCTGCCGCTGCTCTGCCGATAGCCATCAGTCACTTGCCTCGCATTCTCGACCGCCTGGTGCAGGCGCTCCTTGATGCCCTCGAACTTGACGTTGAAGTCCGGGGCGCCGCCGTCCTTGAACGTGAATTTCAGCTCGACATGGTGGTTGTTCGGGATGTTGCCGCCGGGCACAGGCTCTACAAGGGCTTGCCAGGCATTGGGGCCGAACCAGGGGAGTACCAGGTGCGAGTCATGCAGGTTGAGATGCGAGGCCGAGAAGGACTTGAATGAGTCGGTCGGCGTGGCTGGAAGGTAGACTATCCGCTGGTTGGTCAGGTAGATGGTGCCGTTGTCGCTCTTGATGGACAGCGGGTTGGTGCCAGGGTAGGCCCGGGGTGTAGAGAGAGAGAAGGAGGTGCGTGGGGATGACTTCCAGAGAATGTCTTCCTTGGGCAGGCGGACGAAGCCGTCGCGGGGATGGGTCATGACCCAGTTGATCGACATCCTGGCGACGGAGACGGAGCAAAATCGACTGAGACAAAAGGTGGAGGGGTGGTAAGATGGGATGGGGTGGTGCCTGGTGGTGACACGCCACGCAACGCCCACAGCACCTGATCGATGACAGAGCGGCCGATTCGGGCAGCGGTGTGCACAGGGCCACAGGGGGATCTAATAACAATCACGGAACCGTAGACAACTAATAACAATCGCGGATCCGTAGACAACTAATAACAATCGCGGAGCCGTAGACAAACCCGACGTAGTCGAACTCTTCGTTGTCTTCTACGATGCAGCGCCGCACAACGGCTTCGGCCCGAGCGGCGGCGCGTGAGCTTTGGTGTCTGCCTGAGGATGCACCTCGCCTCCCCCCGCCACCCCGCCAGGTGAGAGTCGATCAATGAGCCCTTCTCGTCTTCCCGGCGCTGTGAGCTTGTCCTTCCGCAGCTTGCAGTCGCCATTCCATGTCCATGGATTGGCCCGGTGGGATCGCTCTCCCAGCCAACGCCCGCTGAGCTGTCCGCCCCGGCCACGCTTTCAGAACTCATTTAGTCGACTGCCCAGGTACTCTATGCCGTTTTCCAGGCTCGAAATGTCGACTAGCTTGCAGAGATCGCTGCCAATCAGCAGCGCCAGTTCCACCAAGGCCGAGGAGCGTGCTGAGGCTTCAGACCTGCTGACCGAGTTGCGACGGCCAACCACCGCCCACTCCGAGAATACGACTGTGGGTGTCGCTATGGCCGTGGCCGTGGCTCCTCCGCCATTATGGATGCAGGAATTGATGCAGTCGCATTCAACTAGACACAGTCGCGCCTCGTCTATTGTATCAACTCGGACGCGCTTCTCTACTTCAACTCTGGATGACCCCCGCGCTGATTGCAGGTCCATCGACATTCATGTCGGCGGACAGCACTTCAGAATCAGCAGAGATGGCTCTAAAATCACGGAAGACCTTCCACCGCCATATACAGGCCCGCCGCCGCCGAGTTCAGTCAGACTAAGCAGCCCGGATCCGTTGCTGGGAAGGGAAAGTCGGCGCTTGTCCTCTGGTTGGGATGCTCAGGAAGACGACGACGCCGCCGCCGCCGCCGCCGACGATGGCAATAGGACAGCAGTGCAAGAATCCCCAGTCATGATGCAGACGGAAATGCATTCACCGGATGATGCAAGTACGACAGCCAGAGATCCAATCTATGGTTCATATTCTGCTTCTCCGCGTCGACGCAGCAATGGTGGACGTCTGGCCAGCATTGTGACTGACTCTCTTGATGGACGGCTGGCAGAGATCAGCTCTCGCGGACGATGGAGGCAAGCAAGACGAGCGTCGACATCGACATCACCACTGGCGGTGAGATCAGCAGGTCCGATTCTGATCAACACTTCAGCCATGTCAATCCCAGACTCTCCCACATTCATCGGCCGGGATGCGAGCGCACCATTCGCCAGAATGGCAGCCTCGAGGCAGGACATGGATGAAACACATCCGTCTGTTGTGGACACCACTGATAATGACATCAGCCATCACTACACAGACTTGGTGAGAACGCTAGATCGAGAGCATCGCAAGGCTCTCCACGAGAAGGACAAGGAGCTGGAGCAGCTCCGAGTGAGATTGCACGAAATTGACACTGTATATCGACAGGAGCTACGAGCACGAGATTTTATGATTGACGATCTGAAACAGCGGCTGGATCACTTGCAAGAAAGCCAGGAGCGGCGGATGGAAGAGGCACGACATGAAGTTGAGGATCTCTGGGAGAGCCGATGGAAACAACGGGACTTTCACCTTCGAGAGCGGATGAGACGCTTGGAAGAGGTGCACAAGAATCCAGCCTAATGAGAGGTGCACAAGAATTCAACTTGATGAGAGGTGCACAAGAATCCAACTTGATGAGAGGTGCACAAGAATCCAACTTGATGAGAGGTGCACAAGATTCCAACTTGATGAGAGGTGCACAAGATTCCAACTTGATGAGAGGTGCACAAGATTCCAACTTGATGAGAGGTGCACAAGATTCCAACTTGATGAGACGATTGCAAGAGAATCCAGTTTATTGATGTATTGAGCGAGAGGCCGACGCAACGCTCTGTGTACAATTAACTTATTATTTTGTTGAATTCGATGTCGTTGTTAACTTTTTCCTCTGTGGGAGGACAACCTGGCCAGTCCATACCCAAGGCAGTCACAACCCCCAAATTGCCCGCGATTGCCCACAATTGCCCAATTGCCCAATTGCCCCACACTGCGAACCCCGCTCTTCCAACCACTGACGTCGTGAACTGGCCAACCCCTTCTGCTCCCCCTTGCTCGGTGACACCCCAACACTCTGACAGGTTATTATGCAGCATGGTGATAAGTAGACCGCAATTTCTGACTCTAGCTTTCCTGATATAGTTACCCAAATTCATCCTATTCATTTCCCAAAGCAAGGAGCCTGGATCCAGCCTGACGCCTGACGCCTGAAGCCTCACAGTTGACAACGGTCAGAAAAAGTGGTCTCGTCTGCGAGACAGGGTGGTGGCCATGCCTGACGACTCGGCCGTCCAGAGACCACCAGTCAAGAAGAAGAAAAGAGGCAACCAGAATCTGGTGCCATGGCTGTACGACCTGGTGGTCTGGGTGCTTTCCCTGCTGATCGACCTCTTCTTCCGCGAGGTGCATCCTCGAGGCGCGTGGAAGATTCCAAGAAAGGGGCCTCTCATCTTCGTGGCCGCGCCTCATGCCAATCAGGTATGCGAGCTTACAGCTCCAACGCCGGCAGCAGCTAATGGTTTGCCAGTTTGTGGATAGTCTGATCCTGATGCGAATTTTCAAGAGAGAAGCCAATCGGCGGATATCGTGGCTGATTGCGGAGAAATCTACCAAGCGAAAGTTCATTGGGGCCTTGAGCTCTGCCGTTGGTTCCATTCCGGTGGGAAGGGCGTTGGACAAGGTCAAACCGGCCAAGGGCAGGATATTCCTGCCAGACGAGGCCAACGACCCGAGCCTCATTCAGGGCGTGGGCACCGACTTTGCCAACGGGGATTTCCAGGTCGGCGGCCTCATCGTGCTGCCGAAGCGAGCCAACCAGGCGCCGAGTGCAGAGATCAAGGAGATCATCTCGTCCACCGAGCTGCGGCTGAAGAAGCCGTTCAAGACACCTCAAGCCATCGAGCTGTTGACGGCGACAGATTACGCGGACGACAACGAGGTCACAGGCTGTTCTTTCAAGGTTGCTCCCCACGTGGACCAGTCGAAGGTGTACAACGCGGTGTTTGATGAGCTCGACGTTGGCGGATGTGTTGGTATATTTCCTGAAGGTGGAAGCCATGACAGACCCGATCTCCTCCCGATCAAACCGGGTGTGGCAATCATGGCGCTCGGTGCTCTGGCTAACAACCCGGACTGTGGCCTCAAGATTATCCCAATTGGCATGAACTACTTTCATGCCCACAAATTCCGGTCACGGGCTGTGATTGAGTTTGGCCTTCCGATTGAGGTCCATCCCGACCAGGTTGCGGCGTACAAGGCGGGAGACCGACGCAACGCCGTCGGTTCACTTCTCGAGACCGTCCAGCAGGGCTTGCTGTCAGTCACGCAGAGCGCGCCCGACTATGAAACGCTGGTGCTGGCTCAGACGATACGAAGGCTCTACAATCCTCTGGGCAAGAAGCTGCCTCTGTCGCTGGTGGTTGAACTCAACCGGCGGCTTGTGCAAGGGTACATGGCACAAGCGTCGGACCCCCGGGTGGTGGAAATCAAGCAGGAAGTGCTCGACTACAATCGACGCCTACGCAATCTCGGTGTTCGCGACCACCAAGTGGTATGGGGAAAGCGGCCGTGGTACAAGGTGCTAGGCACTCTGATCTATCGGCTGGGCGAGTTGGCCATGCTCTCGATTGGCGTGCTTCCCGGGCTCCTCATGTTCTGGCCCGTGTTCGTGACGACCAAGGTGATCTCAAAACGGAAGTCGAAGGAGGCACTGGCGGCTTCGACAGTCAAGCTGCAAGGTCGAGATGTGATCACGACGTGGAAACTGCTGGTGGCAATGGCGTTTGCACCAGCCCTCTACATCCACTACACCATCATCATCTCGCTATGGCTTGTGTACAACCGCAACCAGGGGTACTATACCTCCCAGGTACCCTCTTTCCTCAGGGCGACTACGTATGTGCCAGACTGGGTGCCTCTCTGGCTCTTTGCACCGGCTTTCTTTGTGCTCTGCATATCATTGACGTTTGCGGCGCTGCGCATTGGTGAGGTTGGCATGGATGTGCTCAAGTCGCTACCCCCACTCTTTATTGCGCTGAACCCGCGCTCGTCGGCCTCGTTCACAAGGTTGCAGCAACGGCGCCAGGCTTTGTCGGTCAAGGTGACGGATGTGATCAACACGCTGGGACCGGAAGTGTTTGCCGACTTCGACGTGAGCCGCATTGTGGCCGATCCATTCCGCGAGGGCGCATACCAGTCCAACTACCGGGAAATGCCGCCACCTACAAAGGAGGAGGAAGCGGAGGAGCTGCCAACACCGACTTCTGGTGCGTTTGAACGACTCGAAAGCGGCGACACAAGACGACGATACAGTCTCCTTCCCAGCAACGAGACGTTCCAGAACATTGGCAAGATTGGCTTCTTTGCCTCACGGCCACAGACGCCCAAGAGCCGGAGCCGGAGCAGCTCTGCGGGTGGTGGAGCACTGGCCTCGGATCGAGCTGGACTGAGAGGACTGACGACAATTGACTCGCCTGAGAGCGTTGACCAGCTCAGCAAGCGGATCCGCGGGGCAATGCGCGAGCGCGGGAAAAAACGAGAGAGCGAGAGTGTAGAGACGGGCACAGAGTCGAGTTGGGACATGGCCAGCGATGGGCAGATTACACCGCAGACGGAGGACAGCGAGGAGGCCAAGAAGGAGAAATGAAGAGGGAGAGGTCTCTGCACTTAGCGACGGAGTCATGGTGGCGGCGGACAGTGCTCAGCCTTGCGAGTACTTGGATTGATGCTGCTGGTCATTTTCCAATTTAATACCATAACAGTTGACCTCTGGCCGTTGTGTGGCAAGTTATCGTGGCCGTTGTGTGGTAATGTATCCTCGCCGTTGTGTGGTAATGTATCCTCGCCGTTGTGTGGTAAGTTATCCTGTATTGGCTGTATACGGCGAAAGGGGCTGAGGCTGAGTGGCTGAGCGGTGCCGAGGCTGAGTGGCTGCGATCGGTGGATCGGTGTCTGTGCCACAGATGTGTCGTCATCGTCCTCACCGTCCCGACAATTAATTCGCGGCCACGTATGTGTATGATAATTCTATTCTTCCACTTAATCCTCCGTATAAATCATAAATCCTGCTCAGGCCGCTGTCACCCGTCAAAGGCGGCACGGCGCAATCTCGGGTCCGGCCCAGTCACTCTCTCCTTGCCATAATAAGACCCTTCCCAGTACAGAATCAGATCATTCCACCGCCATGTCCGGACGACACATCATGCGCCTGCACAACTGGCTGCTGGCCTCGCCGCCGGCAGAGTACGCGCTCAACATGCTCCGCGAGCTGCTCATCGGGGCCCTCCGCCAGGGCCCGATTCCGAAACACATTGCGTTTGTGATGGACGGCAACCGACGGTATGCAAAGCACAACCGCATCGAGACGGTCGAGGGCCACAATCTCGGCTTCGAGGCGCTGGCACGCATCCTCGAGGTGTGCTACAAGGCCGGGGTGACGCATGTGACGATCTACGCCTTCTCGATCGAGAACTTCAAGCGGTCGCAGTACGAGGTCGATGCGCTGATGGACATGGCCAAGACGAAGCTGCAGCAGCTGAGCCAGCACGGCGACATCCTCGAGCGGTACGGCGCGCACATTCGTGTTCTCGGCGAGCGCGACTTTCTCAAGCCGGACGTGCTCGAGGTCATTGACGGCGCGGTCGAGATGAGCAGCAAGTACGAGGGCAGGTGCGTGCTCAACGTCTGCTTTCCCTACACCAGCCGGCTGGAGATGACGACGGCTGTGCGAGAGACGGTTGCCGAGTTTTGCAAGCCCATCTCGCCGCGCCCGGCGCCCGGAAGAGACCACAGGAGCCCGTTCAAGGAGGAGCGGATCGCAAATACAATCCGCAGCCATCACCTGAGCGAGCACGGCGCATGGGATGATGATGAGAAGGGCGATGGGAATAGCCGCAACGGCGATGGGAATAGCCACAACAGCGATGGGAATAGCCACAACGGCGATGGGAATAGCCGCAACAGCGATGTCGATGAGAAGGGCGATAAGACTAGCCGCAACAGCAATGTCGATGATGTTGACTCTGTCGACCTCGACCACTTGCAGCCCCCAGCCCCGCCCTCGCCCTCGCTCAGCTCGACCTCTGCCGCCTCCTCCTCCCAACACACCGACTTCTCTGCCTCCCACGACGCCTCCAGCACAACCTCTGCCCCGCTGAGCTTACCCGCCTCCCACCACACAACACGACCTGCATCATCATCATCTATCAAACTCAAGCAAGCACCACCCCCTCAATACCCATCTCCCGAAACAATCACCCCCGCCACCATCACAAAACACCTATACACAGGCGACAACCCGCCCGTCGACCTGCTCATCCGCACCTCGGGCGTCTCACGCCTGTCCGACTTTCTGCTCTGGCAGTGCCACGAGGACACCGAGATCGTCTTCCTCGACGTGCTCTGGCCCGAATTCGACCTCTGGTCCTTCCTGCCCGTGCTCTGGGGCTGGCAGTGGCGCGTCCGCAAGGAGCGCGATCAGAAGAGCGAGGCCGAGGCCGAGGCCGAGGCTGGCGCGCAGAGGATTCGGATTGGGACCCTGCGCAAGGCCATGAAGGAGGGTGGTGTTGCTGTGTGAGGAGTGCATGTGAGTGGCACTCTCTTTCTTTTTTTTTCCATGTACATATGGCATTTCTTTGAAGAAGAAAAAAGTTCTCGACTATAGACAATATCAACCCCCCTGGCCTCCCCCCCCTTTTTTTTCTCTTTCTCGTTTTCTTTGTTGAAGTGCGGACAATCTTAAGCAGGATAGAGGACAATCTTAAGCAGGATAGAGGACAATCTTAAGCAGGATAGAGGACAATATCAAGGCCAACAAGCTAGCCAGCACTGCATTGCATTGCGTTGCATTCCATATCTCTATTCTTCGTATATATATATAAATCCCAAGTGTTCGTCTGGGGGCCTTTCATTTCAGATTCAACAGGCAAAACACACAGCTACCTACCTATCTTGATCGAAAAGAGAAAAAACCAACTCTCCCTACCGAAGCAAAAAGAAAGAAATTAAAAATGGGCCAGCGAGACTCGTTCGTCGACACACCAAACCGTGGCAGCGTGCCGTACTACATGTGCACTGTGATGTAGGAAGGGGGAAATTCAGCGGGATGGACTGATGACTGGGTTGGTGGCAGGCATGTTTGTCAAGAGGGTATGGTATGGGCTGGGCTGAGCTGAGCTGAGGCTGGACTGGACTGGGCTTGTCAGGGTTGGATTGGATTGGATTGGATTTGTGACAAAGTCGACTGACTGACTGACAGATATATTAAAGACATTGATATGTCTCTTCCAGGTCTTGTCTTCTTCTTCTTCTTCTTCTGCTGTGCACTATATCCATCTTCATATTCGCTTTCCTTACCTTGGCTCTCGCCACGTGATGCTCTATCCTCTTTGTCTTCTTCGTTCCTTCCTCTCTGCTCTGCACCTGCCTCACTCTCGGTCTTGCCTGAACGACCTTTGGCAGGTGCAGTGCGGGGCTGCTTGTGACTCGAGTCGTCCTCAGTAAGCTTTGCAAATTCCATGGTACAGCAGGTGTTCTCAAAGCATGCAAGTCATTCCATGGTACGGCGGGTGGAAAGCATGCAGGTCATTCCATGGTACGGCTCATGCCAGACCAGACTAACTGCCGAACCACTCGATGGTAAACCTTGCTGGTAAGAGTCATAATTGCCATCGTTGGATCAAGGGAATTAGTTGGGGAGCATGCTACAGGTTCCCGCCGCAGCAACAACAGAAGGGAGAATAATAGCAGTCTGGTCAGATTAATATGCTCAACTTCTCGTGTGGATGCCCTGATTCAGATTCATATCGGGGAGGAACTGATGGTAATTGTTTGGGACGGAAGGCAATGAAAACCGTTGCAAAGTTAATTTCGTTCCATTCAAATACCTTTTGGCTCGTACCAGCACTTTGCTTCTCTACTATCGAATTTCCAGACCTTGACCCTCCTTCCTTTCCCCGATGGATAGAAAAAAGATACACAGGTATGCTGTGGGTTAACTCGACTTGGACTGCCACAGTCCACTTCCATTGCCTGAACCAGTTCTCTGCTTGTGGAGGAGCTGGAGACGAGTGTCGACAACGGCAAATTCCTTGCTCATGGTGGACCTCCAGGGATCAAATTGAACTTCCACACACTGAGGGAAACTTCGGCAGGAACCAGCTACCAGATGGTTCGATTAGTGGCAAAAAGGGTATACCCACTGCGTACCATGGATCGCCCATGGCCAGATTCTCCGAGCATGACGAGCGAGATGCCAGAGCGGGCTCTGCTGGCGAGCCTTCGCCCTTAAATACCCCCCTCCCCCCTCCGCTTCCTTCGTAGACCTCGAAGCAAGACAAATAATCTTACTATCACCTCTCCCTCAGTGATAGCACTCCAGAGCAATCCTCAGTCAAAAAACCAAAAAACCAAAAACGACCAAAAGCACTCCAGAGCACTCTTCACTCCAAAACAAATACCAAAAAAAAACAAAAACTCCAGCACCCCAAAGACACAATGGGGTTCCTCTGCAAGAGTTCCAAGCGAGTATGTGTGCTGAAGCCCTCCTCGTGGCAATATAAAATGCTGACAGCATTATAGAGCAACAAGCAGCCAACTCGGCCTCCCCCTACCGCTTCTCCTCTAGCCGTCGCTGCTGCCAGGGCCGCCATGGCTGCTGCTGGCCAGATCCCGAAACAACCAAGAGTGTCTCCTCCAGGTGTCTCACAGTTGCCACCCCAAGTCAAGCCAACAGCCCCACAATGGGGCAAGCACAGCAGTGATAGGGATAACAACAACAACAACAACACTGGCAGGATGCCAGCAGCAAACAGTACTCAATGGCAGCAGACCAATTTGCTTGAGTACGAGGTGGAGGAGGTTGTTGAGGCTGACACCACGCTTGTGCCCTGGGCGGCAACTGCCAAGAACCCAGGGCTAGATGATGGTGCTGCTCCTATCCCTGCCCCTAAGCCCACTCGTGGCCCAACAGGGGGTCCAGAAGGTGGCCATTCCACATCAGCAGTCTATACACGGCCATGCTGCCCCGTCACCCCCTTTCAAATTCGGAGAAAGCCACTTCCTGAAGTGATTGGCCTGCCACCAGCGACAGAGAAACGGCCAGGCATTGTGGTTACACCACATAAAATTTCTCGAAAGCCAGTTGGGACTCCTCCAAAACGCAAGTGACTGTTGGTGGAGTGAGAAAGGAAAGGGTTGGCAAGGTGCAAACAGAGTATGAAAATAGCAAGTGAACCGAGTCTTGAATACTTTCTTCTCATGAACCGAGTCTTGAATACTTTCTTCTCATGAACCGAGTCTTGAATACTTTCTTCTCATGAACCGAGTCTTGAATACTTTCTTCTCATGAACCGAGTCTTGAATACTTTCTTCTTCTCTCCACTTCTCATGATCAAGGGCAGCCGGCCGGCCTTTTGCGATCCCACTCCCATCCAATTTTCGGTCTTGCTGTAGCTGTTGTCATATATGGCTTCATTGTCGTGGAAGTGGGAAGGGGGGGGGAAGGGTCCTAGACTGGAGCTTCGGTGGCAACAAACGATGTCAAATTCGCAGCTTGATACAGACCGACCTCTTGGAGAAGTGAAGCAGCAGAGGACAAACATGCCAAGGGCATCTTGATTGCTTAGATAATCACCTTCGTAGCAAGCAGTTAGCAGTTGGCAGTTGGCAATGGATTCAGAATGGCAAAAGTGGAAAAAAACAGAGAATGAAAATAGCAATTGAAAAATCATTTTTGAATGCTTTCTTCTTCCCTCTATTTCCCATGATAAGGGGGGGCGGGGCGGCATGGCAATCCAGGACTTGCGACAATATCTGGCAGCTATCAGATACACATGCTGTTGATGTTTATTCTCTTCCATCACTTGCGACAATATCTGGCAGGTATCAGATACACATGCTGTTGATGTTTATTCTCTTCCATCACTTGCTTTTGCTTCCTCCTTTCCTTGGCAGTGATCGTTGTCGAGTCAATGCGAGTTTGGGATCGAAAAAGGCCCGCTCATGGCCGCGGGCGCGGTCAAACAGGGCAAACATGTTGCCGCGTTGATACCGCCTGCGGTCGCGGTCGCAGTCCGACGCCTTGTGCTGTTGTTCCTCCGTGTCCTGCGCGTCTGTATTCACACTCTCATACGCCGCGGCAACACGACCCTGCAGACGCTGGCGCTCCGACGGCGGGAGCGCGGCTAGGGCGGGGCGGTGGGCGGTTCGCAGCACGAGCATGGCCGACTCGGCGAGCTTGGGCGACGCGTGGGCGGCGGCGAGGTCGAGCGCGCCTGTGCACACGGCAACGCTGGGCGTGATGTACATGGGCTCGACGTGGTGCAGCCACAGGTGCAGGACGAGGTCGAAGTCGCGGTGGCGCACGGCCGCATCGAGGAGGTGCGTCCAGGTCGCGCGCGGCAGGTCCTGGCTGCTGCTGCGGTCGTGCAGGTCGTAGGCGAGCTGCAGCAGGGCGGGGAAGTCGGCGGCCGCGCAGAGCGCATGCGCGAGCAGGACGAAGAGCCAGGTAGGTGGCGGTGGAGGCGGCGCTGGCACTTGCTGGGCCGGGGTGCGCTGCTGCTGCTGCTGCTGTTCCTTGCTCCCCGCCAGCAGCGCGGCCAGGCGGGCTTGTGCCAGCTCGAGCTGGCCGTTGCGGATCAGCGAGGCGATGATCGCGTGCTCGGCGTCTGCGGGCACGGCCATCCACTGCGCCGACATGGCCGCGAGGATGTGCTGCTGCAGTGGCGGTGACGGATGCACCGCGAGCACGGTCAGCGCGGCCTGGTAGACGCTGGCGGTGATGGCGACGCCGCGGGTCTGCATCGTCGCCAGCACGGATTGGACCCTGGACACCGAGCCATAGCGGGGGTCGCAGTTGCCGAGGATGAGGGCCTCGTAGTGGGCGCTCGTTGGGGCGATGCCTCGTTTTGTCGTCAGCTCGGTGAAGATGTCGTCAATCTGCCTCGACCTGGGATTGGTGTTGGCCAGCCGGAAGAACTTCTTCTCAAGCTCCTCCACCGTCTTCTGCTCCGATGCTGCACTGCTGTTGGCTGCTGTTGATGGTGATGATGACGGGGCGGGCGATGAAGAGATCACCGTCTTCAGCCATTCCAGCGGCTGACGGCGGACAAGTGACCGCGGTCGGACATGACGAGTATAGGCCGTCGGTCCCACAGAGCTACCGAGTGCCGTCTGCCATTTCCAGGCGCGCATTAGCTACGCATGGCGGTGTTGAGAGAGTGGTGGGTGATGGATAATACGCAGTAAAGTCGTCCATCAAATTGCCAAC
This sequence comes from Chaetothyriales sp. CBS 134920, assembly GCA_003693665.1. Lineage (NCBI taxonomy): Eukaryota > Fungi > Ascomycota > Eurotiomycetes > Chaetothyriales > Domatiomycetaceae > Domatiomyces > Domatiomyces catenatus. Next base: position 310,025 of record QQSL01000006.1, read on the forward strand.
CTATCCGGAGTTTGAGCCTATCTCCGCCACAATAATTACGGACTACCCGGAGTTTGAGACTATTTCCGCCACAATTGCCGACTACCCGGAGTTCGAGCCTATTTCCGCCACAAATGCCAACAACCCGGAGTTTGAGCCTATCTCCGCCACAATCGCCCAGAATTCCGTTCCCAATATTATACAAGACACACTGCTAATGAGACCAAACAAATGAAAAAGTCCTGTCTGTCCTTCCTTCTTCTCACAATGCTAATCAAGTGAATCGGCCGAATACCTGGTCAAACACACACTGTGCGTCTCGAAGCTCATCCGTGGGCTGCAGTCGAGCACACTGCTCTCGGCTGACGAGGCAGTTCCACTCGGTGTATAGCCTGTGAAGCCATCAATCACGCTGATCTCACCCTCGGCCGCTGAGCTGTAACCTGGCGGCTCCGAGTAAGACGGTAGTGTCTCTGAGATGCTGTTGCGCGGGCTTGTGTGCGACCCGCCGCTGTTGTGTGCGCGAGACTCCTCGGCACAAACAAGCTCTTGCACAATCTCACTGGCTAGCCTCAGGCCGTTTATCTCCTGGTCAAAGGCACTGCCTTCATTTCGTGCCTTGTTGCGCTCAATCTCTTCTTTTTCTGCATCAGTCATGCCCGCCTTCTTCCACCAGACCAGTCGGGCGAAGAATGTTCGAACCTGATGCTTGCATGCTGCTTTTTTGTACGCTTTGCGACGCTTCCACTCTTCCCTCCGCGCCATGCATTCTGCCCGCCTTCTTGGGTCTCGCCACAGGATCATTCTGTACTTTATAGCTAGGAAGACGGCTCCGCCAATGGCAGCAACCACGAAGAATGACACAACCGCAGCAATCAAGTGGACACGCATATGCTCTGGCGCATCCAGCATGAACCAGGATCCAAGAGAGAATGATGCCGGGGAGTCTGCCTCGGGGTCTTGTCCGCACGTACGTGCCCATGGAGGTCGACCACTGCTCCAAGGACGGGCACCAGTTCTCGACCACGGAGGGCGACCTGCGCCCGATGGAGGGCTATCACCAGCTTTGGCCCACGGATGAGGGCCATGTCCCCACGGGGGTGATCCCTTGCCGTCAAAGGGAGGAGCAGGATGGTCTCCCGCCTTTGAGGGCGCACTTGAAACAGCTTCTTCTTTGTCTTCTTCTGGCAGAGATGAAGCATCTGGATCAGGTGGTGATGTTGCCGTAGTCCGAGGTAGCCGGGACGACAAAGGTAGGTCCCATGTCGGCTTTGGTGCTGGCGTGATTAGAGGCTCAGACAAGGCCGTGGTGGTTTCATGAAGCTGGTCGTCCTGACCATCGAATCGCACCTGGTCTTCTGTATTGTCAATAACAGGCGGCATGCTGCTTTCGTGCCTGAGGCCGTGGATGGCGAGCCTGAAAAAGATTGGCACATTCTTGAAGGCCGTCTGAAAATAGCAGGTGAGCGAGCTGCACTCGTCAAACTCAGCCTTCCAAACCGACATGAGGTCCTTGGCCACTTCTTTTATCTCTGTATTTAATTTATGCTTTTCAGCTTTGAGGTTGTATAGCCGTTCGAAATGTTCTCGCAGGCCATCAGGGAGAGGTATATCAGCTGGTAGGGCAGCGGTAGGAGCAGCAGGAGGATCTTCCAGCCGAACGCCAACTCTCAGGGACTGCTCCGGGGCAGGATGTTTCCATTCAGCATAGTACTCCAAGCCATGGTGCCCAAAGGTAGAAAGAGTCGGGTCGAGTTTGATCACCCAGGGATGGCGAGTCTGTTGGAAGGAGGTGGCGAAGCCGCCAATAATGTGATGAGCTGGGTCATCCTGCCGCGAGAAGAGGACTCTGAGCAGATTGGCTTGATCATCGAGGCAGGTCAGGTACGACTCAGCAAGATAGGCACGGTCACCACGCCCATCGGACGCGGCCGCACCGAAATGGATGACTGCTGGCTCTGAGGAGCTGTCAATTTCAACGCCATTCAGCCGGACGCCGGCGCCTGTGCATTCATCCTCAGCCCGATCGACGTCGAGTGTGAGCTTCTGTAGTAATTCTCAGGAACCGTGCATGTATTAATTTCTTTGACCTACCAGTGCAGGATCGCTGCTGTCGGCGAAGCAGCCATCACAGGGGCTGTCAAAGCTGATTGAGACCCGGTCACGGCCTGGGATCGGGTAAGCACAATCAACAATTCAATCTGTGAGGCCTCAATCCGTACCCGATGTGCCAGAAACAAGGTTCAGGAACGGAGGCGGAAGCTCATTGTCACGGCCGTCCGAGCCATTTGCCACCACCGTGGCAACTCCAGTAAACGCGGTCAGAAAGATGGCTGCCTGGCGGAAGCCCATGATGATGATGATGATGGTTCAACCAGCTTCCTATGGTGCTGGTATGCGTCTCTACTGGATCTGAGAGGCTCGGACCCAGAGAGCAGGCGTCACCACTTCATCCCGCACCCAGAGCAGAGAGAAGGACAGTGATGGCAGTATGGGAGAAGAGGCGGGAACTGTTCCTTATTCTTGGTGCCTGGACCGTTTGCCAGGGGTCCGTCGTATTCTCCTCAAATCACCAAAAGGCACAGCCTCGAAAAGTGGATCCGTGCGAGGCCGCCTGCCAAGACATGACGTCAGAAGTACTTTCTGTCGTATTTCGTATCGTTTCATCATTCATTTAGTACGGACTATAATTGGTTCTTTAGATCAAACAATACCGTAGACCATACCATACCATAACATACTCCATTCCATATTCCATACCATCCTCCATACCATCCTCCATACCATCCTCCATACCATCCTCCATACCATCCTCCATACCATCCTCCATACCATCCTCCACACCATCCTCCATACCATCCTCCATACCATCCTCCATACCGTGACGTGTCTCCCAAGGCTCCAACTGCAATGTCCTACTATCAATATCGGCCCCTCCGATAGTGTCGAGAATGAGAGTCTGCACTATCGTCCCTCCTTCTTGATTGATGACGGGAATCACGTCTCGATTCTGGGCTCTCCTCCCGAGACATATTTCGTGCTCGACTCCCAGTCTCTTCCCGCCTGTGACGATGCTCGAGAGGCTGCAAATGCTGTGTGCTTGATCTCCCGCGTCGAGATATGGGAGAATGGTCACGCGATCGCCTGAGTGCTTGGGCCGACCGTAATCCGGGAGTATCATGGCCGCGTCTTGGTCGCTTCGAGCTCGTGAAATCAGCGGTAAGCTCGTCGGTCGAGGTATCAGATGGTTCATCCTCAATTGGTGACCTTGACATACGACTGCTCCAAGCTGGAACGTCGAGCTATTTCGTTTGCATGTTGAATGGCGTTGTCACGCTTGGATTTTGCCAGATCACGCAGGTTGCGATATGCTCCCGCACCTTGCGCAAAGACGTTCCTGTCGTGAGTCATGGCATATGAACCGATTTGTGCCATGTGATACTCAGGTGGCGCCCCTGAATGCTTGGGGGCTGTTGTATGGTGAGCATAGAGCCCCATTGTGGCCGTGCCACCATGATAGGTAGTCGAGAAACTTTCAGCATTGCCGTCATACTGTGGCTCAGAGGCTTTATAGTTTTTGAGACTATGCATAGTTCGTGCCCCAATGGCACCGTCATGGCATGCTTGTCGCTTTGCCACATCAGCCCGACCACTCTCGCCCTTGGCCTCGACAAAGAAATTGGGTGCTGCTGGAAGAGGCGTATTGTTGGACGGGACAATATGTTTTCCAAGATCAAGGCGCACTTGCTGATCAATGCTTTCAGGACGAGCGCCATAATATAGATCAGGCTTAGCTGCAGGCAGATGATCTGCCATGGGTTCCAAATTGTTGAACAGTCGATCTGCTGCATGGATGTGTCCTGCCCTTTTCCTTCCTTCGATTGTGAAGATGATATTAGCCCGAGCGCTTGCTTCATCACCAGCTGTATCACTAAGGGTGATGAATTCTTCAAAATCTTCATTGTTAAATCTGGAAGGCGATAATGAAGGTCGAGCTTCCGCGGCACGCTCTCTCAACTCCTCCAAGTTGGCAGGTTTGGATGCTCGACTGTGTGGGTAAAGGCCACCATCAATCATGTTCTGCTCGAAAGCAGGGTCGTAGGAGGACCTGCTGGTCCTACTCTTACTTCGAGAGTCGCTGCGGCGGTCTGACGGTCGCTTCCGGCCTGGTTGGCTCATGCTGCTGTCTTGGTCGGCCGAAGCAGCAAACTGCAATCCTTGACTTAGTCTTGAATTCCGCAGGCCAACCAACGTACTTACACCTCGAAGATGGTTCAGATTAGGTCCACCTAGTCTCGCAAATAGCTTCAGCTCCGGCCTGTCGCCTTTGTGTGCTGCCGTGATATTGGAAACGGGTGATATACAGCGGAGGACTCCTGTCGTCTTAGCTTCCACAATTCTCCGCTTGAATTCTCTCAGGCTTCCGCGAGTCAGGTGGGCCTTGGATAAGTCGTCCCAGAACTGCGGCGTCCTATGCTTGGCCGCACTGTCGATTGTTCGTTTTCTTTTCCTGACAGAAGATTCTGGGGAGTGTGAAGGCAGAGTCACAGGTCGTTGCCTTTTTGAAGACAACACCTCCTCCATCGCTCCTAGGCACAAGGGCCAGGAGAGGTCAGAAATGGGCCGAGACGAGCGAATACGCTTCCAGAAAAACGTCTATCACATAGTGGCGGTGCATATTGAACAGGCAGCAGTCCAGGGTTTAACAGGCAGCAGTCTGGCCGTCCAGGCAGCAGTCTGGGCAGCAGTCCAGGGGGTTGTGACTTTTCCTTTTCCGATCTCGGCCTCTTAGGCAAACATGCCAAGATCCACGCAGGTTATAAGTACTTAAATCATTCCTATTTCTAACCAATCAAGCTTCCGCTGAAATCACAGGGTGTTATTAAAATGCCACGTGATCTGATATTGGAGAGTTGCCACTAAACCGAATTGGGCCCTCCATCACCACCACACAGAAGACAGACTACAGACATCCCACAGCCAAAGCCAGTAGAGACATCAATCCGGCTGCTTTTGAACGTTCGACCTTATACATTCCCCGGAGTACCACCTTTTCTTACGTGACGACATATCATCGGATCCCTTCGATGGAGGACCAGCCCTTCATTAAACGTTTCCGCGAGATACGGATAGGTGGACGCTATCAGATTCTCGAACCCCTGGGCACCGGCTCATTCGGGGATGTGTATCTCGGTACGTCCGCTTTTCAGGACCCGTCCGTCCTTGATTACCAAGACTAGCACGCTAAAACACGGTGTAGGCCGCGATGTTTTCAACAACCAGGAAGTGGCCATCAAACTTGAACACTGCTCGGCTGAGTTCCCGCACTTGGGCCAGGAAATTGCTATCTACGAGGATCTCCATGGACGGCCAGGCATCCCTCAAGTGCTCTGGAACGGGTCTCATGGAGACTATGAGGTGATGGTGCTGGAACTTCTTGGCCCCAATCTGGAAGACCTCTTCCAATATTGCGATCGTAGGTTCTCACTCAAGACAACACTGATGTTGATGGATCAGCTGCTCCATCGCATTGAGGCCATTCATGAGGCAGGGTATCTTCATCGCGACATCAAGCCTGAGAACTGCCTCATGGGCACTGGCAGACAGGGCAATATTGTCTTCTTGACAGACCTCGGGCTCGCAACGAGTGTAACCATGTACAACACGCCGCCACCAACGCAGCCACCAACGCAGCCACCAACAGAGCCATCAACGCAGCCACGTCTGTCTCTAGTCGGTACTTCCTACTTTGCCAGCACTAATGCCCACTTGAAAGTCGGTGAGTAGGCTATTGGCCCAACCTACCTACCACAGTTGGTTGACTCGCGGCTAACCTCTGCCTGCAGAAGCATCGCGGCGCGACGACCTCGAGTCACTAGGGTACATGGCCTTATATTTCCTCCGCGGCTCTCTGCCCTGGGCCGATATTCGCGCATCCGCTCGATCGGAAAAACACCGGCTTATCTTCGAGCGCAAGAAGACCATCTCTGTGGCCGATTTATGTGATGGTGTGCCACAGGAGTTTGCGACGTACATGCAGTATCTTCGTGAACTGGAGGGGTCATGCGATCGGCCTGATTATAAATATCTTCGTGGCTTGTTCGATGCTCTCTTTCGCCACGAGAAGTTTGAACGTGACAACGTCTTTGATTGGACCATTCGAGAGTATGAGAGACTGTACCCTCCACAGGCCGAGCAAGATCACGTAGCTGCTGGCGGTCACAAGGTTGGCGCCGCACAAGAAGTCGCAACCTCGGGTAGCCCTACGGGCCCAGAGAAGGAGGGGCCGGAGGGGGAGGAGGAGGAGAGGGCACCAACAAAGTCAAAAAAGTACGTTGTACCACCAGACCAGTAGTACCAACAGTTTGAAGCAACCAAACGAAGCAAATATGCCAAGAGCTCCTTCCAAAAAGGGCCAGCAACATCTCTCTCTCTTATGATCTTATAATCGATTGATTCTATATTCATAGTAGTTTCATCCCCCCCCCCATCATCATCATGGTAAGCCCTCAAAAAAATTGCATATTAGCAATCCCCCCCCGCGCGCCCAGCCAGCCTAAACTGACTAACACAATTTTGCTTTGCTTTCCTTTCACAGCTTCCGCTAGGCCTGCTGGCCGCAGCACAGGGCCACCCGATGCTGGTGGAGTTGAAGAACGGCGAGACGTTGAATGGCCATCTGGTCAACTGCGACACGTGGATGAATCTGACGCTCAAGGAAGTCGTCCAGACGAGTCCCGAGGGCGATCGGTTTTGGAGATTGGCCGAGGCGTATGTGCGCGGGAACAACGTAAGTTCTTTGCGTTTGGGTTGCCTTGTTGTTGTTGTTGTTGTTGTTGTTGTTGTTTTTTATTTATTTTAATTGTACCTTTTTCAATTATGGAGAAAGAAGAAAGGAAAGAAACAGAAAGCAACAAAATGAGAGGTACTAACTCGGCGAATAGATCAAGTATCTGCGCATGCCTGAAGAACTTATTGACCAGGTCAAGGAGCAACAACAGCAGCAGCAGCAACACGGGCATCATCATCAACATCAACAGGGCGGTCAGCGCGGCGGACGCGGCGGCGGTCATCGGAATGATGGTGGCGGCCGAGGTGACCGTGGCGGTGGGCGCGGAGGTTCTGGGCGTGGCGGTGGCCGAGGCCGAGGCCATGGTCACGGTGGAAGGGGTGCCAGGGGTGGTGGCAGTTAGCAACGTCAACATCATCAGCATATTGTGGGTCAAGGAGAGCAAAGTACTGGAAGTCATTTGAGACAGTTGGTTGACGCGGGATTATGCAGCTACGAACCAATGTCTGGCCTATGGCATATCATCCGCCCCCTCCCAACGACAGCCCAGAGGTACAGAAGTGCTGTGCAGTCTGGTGGAGGGTGCGCTGACGCGGCCGAAAGTGAATCACCGCTGGGTGATCGTTCTGGTACAGCATATTTGACCGCGACTGCACGGTCCCACGGCGCCCCGATCTATTGGTACACCTCTCTTCGCGCCCGTCTCGCATTATAGGTATCCCCTCTACCAAGGCTGCCGTGAAGATTTGAAGGACTGATAACGGGGGTGAGAGACTCTATCATCATGAATCGACCTGTTGCCGAGCTGCTGTTGTACGCCAGTGCCGATGTGATGCAATCTTGAATTGTCATGACATCATTTCAGACTCCGATAATACCTGCTGGAGAGGTATATGATCCAGCATCAAGACCCATTATTATCACATGGCAGTATGAGCACTGAACTAAAGTCGTGTTGTATCAACGAGACATCCAGTTTTTTTTTTCATCTCCTTGCGAGTTGCGAAGCCACACATGTCAAGACCTATAATTGTTAGCTGGTGTTTGAGCACAGATGGGATGTAGGAACGAACATTTTCAGACACAGTGCCCTGGTTATACAAGTGCCTGGCCAGACCCCTGATGACTTCAATCTGCTCTTCCGGGGTCAGACCCCAGATGGCCGATTCAATCACGCTGCCTATGCTCGTCTTGTAAACGGCAATGAAGCTCTGGTAGTAGACGTAGGTAAGCGTGCCCATGAGAAATTGACAGTCCATCCTGTCAGTCATGCCACCGTGCCCGGGAATACTGTCACCAAAGTCCTTGATCTTGAAAGATCGCTTCAGGCCAGAGGCAAAGAAGCCACCAAAGGGAGCGAGAAGAGAGGCAAAGGTGGCCAAGATAAAGATGTGCAGCTGCAGGGGCTCTATCCAGATGGTGCGTTCGACATGGAAGGCTTCAGGCAAATGGTAGGGTCGTGCTTTGAAAACAGGGTTGGGGGTGCATTGCAGTCCGGTCCAGATATTGGCGCCCAGGTCATTAACAGGGCAAATGAAATAGGTGTAGCGCACGAGGATGTTGGTGAGCACAAATCCGAATAAGATGGTGCATATCCAAGCCCCAACAAAGCCTTCGACCGTCTTCTTCGGGGAGATTTGGATAAGTGGGGTGCGGCCGAATGTGATGCCGCAAATGTAGGCGAAGATGTCGTTTGTGATTACGAGTGAGGTGGGCAGGAAGAACCAGATCATGCCCTCGAAGACATTGTTCATCATAAAATGTGCCTGGAAGACAATGAGGAAAAGAGCCATGTGAGTCCAGGCAAACTGAGTGAATTGAAATTTGTAAAAGTTCTTTTTGAGCGAGGCGACGAAGAAGACGAATCCTGTCCTCGGTCAGTATATGCTTTTTTTGCTTGCGGAAAACAATGTCGCTGCCGCCTCACCTATGAGATACATCATGAAGCTGATGAAACGATGGTGGGTGGCAAGCGGAAGCAAAACCTTGTCGACCAGGAGGATATGCTTGAAATAGTAGATGACACTCTCGCCGTAGAGAAAGTACATCGTCACTGCAAAGAAATACCAGTTTAGGGACCGTGTCAAGGGCAGGTCCTTTTCCTTCTGCGGCACCTGTGCAATCGCGATGACCTCCTTGAAAGAGATGATCTGGACCGCGGTGATGATCATGAGCACATAGATGTGGCCAGCAAACATTGAGCCAAAGAAGATGGCAATCATGACGAGAGTCCATATCGTTCTGATGATGAACGTCGCCTTTTTCTTTTCGTACTCTGACTGTGCAGGAGCCTGCTCAGCGGGAGCGATGCTGCCGTTCTTCTTGTCGGCCTCTTTTGAAGCACTGGTTCCATCAGAAGTGTCGCCCGCGTTGAGGCCTCGCGGGGGCGGATTGCCATTGTTGCTGTTGCGATGTCTGAACTTGACGCCTTTAGGACGGGTCATTGTTTACAATCGACACCCGGTGGAGTAGGTGGCAACGGAGGGGCGCTCGAGGAGGGGTTGATGACGGAGGAGACGTGTCTGGCGGAAAGAGCGATGCGACTGCCAAGCACAGCAACGCGGGAGACGCGGCAAAGGAGGTGGAGAGCGCGTGGGGGCCCAGCGGGCAGGAACGGTGCGCAGGGCAAGGAGTTGGTCCTTCCAAAGCTCTTTCCAGAACACGAAAGAGGCCAGAGAAGAGCACGCACAGAGCAAAGGAATCAGCGCCTGAAAACTCCCTGAATTCGGCTTGTAAACCTTTGTCTAAGTTATTAACGTGTAACGTCACTCGGCTCGAGCCTTGGGCGGCCTTGGGCCCGCACGTGCACACCTGGTCGGTTCCACCGTCGACAGGCGACAGGCGGGGGCACTCTATGACACGTGCAACAGTTCGTTGACATGCCCGAGACCTAAAATTGGGAGATGCCTGCGGATGGCGGGCAGAGATGAATGGACGGGGCGACGACAACAACAAGGTCACCGACGGCGACGACGATGACCGCTTCTCAGACTACGGGATTGATGATCTCAACCCCACCTTCCTCGACCAACTCGAGCATGACGCTAGTCTCTCCACACAGCAGGCACGCGCTCCTGCTCCAGTAGCACCTGCCCAGAAAGTTCAGCCGAGGCCACAACTGCCACAACTTTCGCACCACCGACCTCTCCCCGTCGATGACGAGAGTCTGGAATGGGTTGGCAGCCGAGACAGAGAGCCAAATCCGGTCGAGGATGCACAGGCATCTGTGCCGCCCCGGCAGAGAGGACTGGATGGATCAACGGTGAGGGGCCAGTGGCAGCAGCGAGCACATGAACACCGGCCTCGTGGCAGCCAGACAGCAGGAATCCGCCCAACAGCAGCAAATGAACACCGGCCTCGTGGCAGCCAGACAGCAGGAATCCGCCCAACAGCAGCAAATGTCATACCCACAACTCACCACGCTGGCACAGTGTCTGCTCGCCATGGCCAGCACCCACCAGCCAACAACGCGCTACAGGCCACCATTGAGGAGCTGATGAGAGAACGAGACCGTCTCGCCACAGAGCTGAAAAAAGCCAATGAAAAGGTTGAAGAGCAACAGGGCCAGATTGAGATCATCAGCGAAAGTCGGTCTAGGGAGGCCAAGATCGCCGACAGAGAAAGGGCGGCTTTGCAGAAGGTCATGGCTGAGGAGTCCCTAAGGCAACGGGCCGCTCTCGAAGCCCTGGCCGCAAGGAACAAGGAAATGGAGACGCGTAATCGCTATCTTGACCACGAACTGGCCGAGGAAACAGAATTGATCAAGGCCCTGCAGCGGAGGCTGAAGGATGCGCCTAAGGATCGAGTAGAGAGACCAGCCACAGCAACTACACCCCCGCCGCAAGCCCGGGCAGACTCGCTCCGGGACGGCTTCAACGATGATGAGGTCATGGCTGTCTCTCCTGTCAAGTCCACCAAGCCGGCAAAGACCCAAACACCGACAGCTGCCGGCAAGCGGAAGAGAAAGCCGGACAACCAGAGTCCCATCAAGCCTCTGGTTCTGCGTCAGGGAAGTACAGTCGTCTCACCGGTCCAACAAGACGAGAAGGCGACAACGACCCAGGCAGCCAAACCAGGGACTTTGGTGCAAAGACAGGACCGTCAAGCACAGCGACACCTCTGTCTTGTTCTTCAAACGCTTGACTACCAGCCTCGTGTGAGTGGCCAGAGAATCACGGAACTCTTGATCAAGTACGCGTTTCCTTCCAGCAGCCAGACACTGGCATCGATCATGCTGGACACAACCTCGAAGCTGTCTGGTCCGGATCTGTCTGCAAGCTTCCTCCAGGTCTTTATCGACCTGTGGTCGCGCTGCATGAAGGAAAAGTACTATGAGCCTGTCCTTCTGCTCATCTCAATCATCGACTATATCCTCGACGCTCAACCGTGGATCCTCAACAAGGCCCTTGTTACCAACATGCTGCCTTGCCTCACCTCCACGATCCAGGTTGATGCCTTTACCCGATTTACATATTCGCCCCTCTACCATAGCAATTTCGGACAGTTCCGGTCTACTCCCCTCTCTGCACTCAACCCGCTTCTCCCCACCACACCGCCCCTGGATCTGCTTTACAAGATGGCCTGCATGACCTCCTCTTCCACATCCATGCATACTCACTTCTGGGGTTCTCTTCCCACCGACTTCGTGCTAATGATGCTCAATCCGTGGCAGCCTACCAGCGATATCCTCACCATCTTCTCGCTCCTCAGCACCTCCATTCTTCCCGCCTCGTTTGGTAACGTCTGCACGGACGTCGACCAGCAATCGCAAATGGAGACCTATATCCTCGACCGAGTATGCTTCTTGCTATGGGAGACGCCCCAAGTCGATGAAGGGCTCCCGTCTGCCACACAGGCAGAACTCACCTTGTTCCGCCTCGCGGCGATGACACTGCTTGCAGAATTAGCGTTCTCCTCGCCACCGCCCTACAATGGTGCTTCGCACGGCAGCCGAATCCTGGCTGGCCACCGCTCTGCCATTGCCCGGATTGTGCGCTTGCTGTACGAGTCGGTAGCAACCCTGTACACATTTCCCTCAGAGCCTACGCTGACCCCACTCAACACGCTTATCAACCTGGGTGTGAAAGTCCTGCATCACATCATGGCCCTGCACGGCAAAGAGATTGATCTGCCGGAGAAGCTTCAAGCAGTCAACGGCGGAATACACAAGCACCGTGTAGTACTGACTCGCTTAGCCTTCAGCGAAGGCTGGTATGTAGACCAAGGAATCACAGACGAAACGGCACGGTTGGCGACAGTGATGCTGGAGGATAGCGTAACGTCATCAGAGGCCGAGATGATGATAAAGGCCTTTCCAGGTTTCGAGGGTAGGAAAGGTAGCATGGGGTATGAAAAAACGCATGAGGAAGCCGACATGGATGTGGAATGATAAGCCTTGTGTGATTTGCATAGCGTCGGCGTCAATTTCTCTATCAGATTGACTCTCTTAACTTATTGTTTGCATTCCTTGGAAAGATCGTTAAAGAAGCCGCCCCAGCGCCGCCGCCATGTTATTAATATTATAAATTTGACATTATCACTAACTAACTTTGCCCTTGGGCCTAGTTCCTGCTGCCAACTTCAATGGTATACGGCAACCAAGAACCCGGCTTGGTATCATCAATATCATTATCATTATTAGAGTCGTCATCGTCGTCGTCTCCGCTCTCCCGCCGTCCGCGCAGCTTCAGCCTGACAACACTACCATTGTTGGAAAGCTGCGACACAATCGACCGGGATCCAGATCGGGATGACGAACGCGATTCAGTAGTGTATTGCTGCTGCTGTGATGGCAGCGTCCTGCGAGACATACGGCGTAGCGGACCAGTAGCAGTAGCAGTAGCAGTAGCAGCTGAGGAGGAATAGCCATAGCCATGGCTCCGCTTTCTCGGCTGACGCTGACGCTGACGCTGACGCTGATGCCCAGGCCTCCTCTGTTGCGTGGTAGCGCGGGAGCGCGGGATGAGATTCTTGTTGCTGCCACCGCTACCGCTGGCATTGTCTTGCTCATGCTCATGCTCATGCTCATGATCGCGTTCGTCTTCAGATATAGACGGCGCAGCAGAATCTTCCGAGATATGGCTGGGGGGAAGGTGGCGGCGGGAAGAGAAAGAACGGGTGAGGAGGAGGGCTTTGTCTCCGGCGGGTCTGCTACTGCTGTTGTTGTTGTTGTTGTCGTCGTCGTCGTCATCGTCGTCGTCACTACTGTGATTATCATCATCGTCATCCTCATCATTAGCGAGGAAACGAGGGTCGAGCGGCTTCATGCTCCTCAGGAGCTCGGCAAAGAGGCGCATCAAGTCGTCGAATTCGGCCGTGGAGAGCGGCTGGGCGGCGAAGCGGGCGCGTTCGTATGTACGCACAAAGGACTCGGTCGCAGGGTTGTCGGGGACCACGCCCAGCTGTGTCAGCATGGCGATGTACTGTCTCATGCCAAAGTACTCGGGTCGTGTGACTAGGTCGATGGGGTCTTGCCTGTCATTGTCCTCGTGCTGCTCTTGTTCGTCTTCTTCTTTCTCGTCGTCGGCCGATGAGGATTCTGTCGACGACGACGACAGAGTGACAGCATTGGCTTCCACCAGGTCAGCCAGCTGGTTGACCACGTCGACATACTCCAAGCCGGGCATGTCCTTGGCTGCGGGCGAGCGCCAGCCCGGGTGCTGGATATCGCCCCATTTCGGCTCCAGCAGCTTCTCTTCGTGCTCGGTCAGGCGCCGCGGTGCCGCGTGAGGAGAGATGTCGTAGGATTCGTCGCGGTGGTGTTCATGACGATGATGGTGCTGGTTGTGGCGGTGCTGGTGCTGGTGTTGGTGGTGCTGGTGATCGCGGCGCTTGATCTGCTTCGTAACCAGCAAGATCCTCTCGCCGGCGGTCGGGTGCTCGACTTCGATGCGTCTGGCGCGGGGGGAGGCGTGGTACACCGCGACGGCAGCACGTGCCAGTCGGTCCTGGATCAGCACCCACACGCGCCGCTTCGGCAGGTCGTCCTTCTCGATCGGCAGGAACGTCTTGGGGATGTCGCGCAGCACGATACGGTTCGTGTACACCCTCGACGAGTACAGGAAGATTGCAATCAGCCCCGTGAGCACATATGCGCCTGTGATGATGAAGATGTCGATTAGCCGGTGCCGCTTGTACGACTGGTACAGCGTGTCCGCGGGCGTCACGCAGCAGAAGGCAAGGAGCACGAGGAAGGCGAGCGTAAAGGAGGTGCTGTAGAAGATGCGCAGGAGGATGTCTTTGATGGCCATGGAGGGGGGATTGATATCATTGTTGGTGGTGTACATGTATTGGATTGTGTTAAGGATGGGGAGATCTACAGAACGTTATACGTGCGTAACTTACAGTTTAGCGGCTGGGAAAGATTAAGCTTAATTTAGTGCAGAGTAGAAGAAAATAAAAAGGCAAAAACAATCAGCAGCAGGGATTCGCTGGTGGTCACCCACCCAACTACTAACCTACCGGCATATGGCTTAAGTTCGTTGAGCGAACGGGGAACGCTGTTTTCCATATCCTATGGCCGATTGCGACGAAGATTCGTGTTGTTGGAATATATAACTGTGTTTTCCAGGGTCGGTTCCATTCTTCTTTCGCATCTGCCGCTGACAGTTATCATGACGGTCTCATAAACACTCCAACGATGTAGAGATTGCCAGCTTCTTACAAGATATCAACCACTCGCCCTGCATGTCACACCGACCAATGGGACTCGCAGAAGGCTGCGACTGTTCTGGTCCCTGTCCTAATCGTATTCCCATGATATACCCAAAGTATGGCTCTCAGCCAATTTCAGTGTAATAAACTTCTGCCTCTTATGTATTCCAGTTATCGCCCAGAGCCATTCGCATAAGATAATCTGTCTCGCGTTCTGCATCAGGGTTGGGGCTGGCAAGGTGAATCAGTATACCAAGTTATATAGCAAAAGAAATTGAATCACTCACAACGCCATAGATTGATTTGCTGCATAGACAAATGTAAGAGCATCCACCTCTGCTTGCTCATCAGAGTGATTGAGTATTTCTGACGCTAACACATTCATGACCGGATGGCCACGTATATGTGCCTCAAATTTGATGGCCCATGATTCGAAAACAGTTGGATAAAAACCGGCACAGCCCCAATCTAAAAAGAAGATAGAGCCATCCGAGCTCACGATGATATTGCGAGGAGCGATATCAAGGTGGCAAAGAGATAGCGGCATATTTGCCACGTCAATAGCCAGCTTGCTCTGAGAATAGGCTAACCTTGTGTCGAGATATCTCTGTAGATCATTGCGTGAATTGAAACTCTGGCCTGAGCTATACTCAGACCAAAGCAATCCCCTCGCATGGCTTCCATCAAGTGGTCCAGGACAATTCCCACCCTTAATAGTGTGGATATGTCTGATAGCTTCCATTATCCGGTCTGTGAGTTGTAGGGACTCTGACAGGGGCAGCTCATCGAGTAGGGTCCCTTCAATAAGATCCATCACAAGGTATCCAGTCGTCCATAGTTCGCCAGAAGGCCTTGTGAAGAACTGTGCCACTGATGGTACTTTGACCAATGCTGGATTCAGATTCTGAGATGCAAAGGCCAGTGCTGAAGCTTCGGCTGCGCCGACACCAATTCCAAATTTGACAACCAGGTGGCTTGTCAGCTTAACCACAAGATTGACATAATTCGCCGAACTGATGACGTCTCTTCTACTCTTACGGCATTCCTCACACTTTTGAATGATGATTTCTTGCGATTCTGCGCTGCTGTAATCGATACCCATGATTTGATACTTGTCAAGGCAAAACATTTCATGTAAGTGGTGCAGTTAAGATTGACAGACTTGAACAAACTTGCCAAGACCACCACCAACGATTCACAACATTGTATTTGTCGAATAGAAATAGACCTAGAGACCCACTGACACTAGGCCCGAGAAGGGATAGTGCGTGGCGATGCGGCATTTAAGGATCAGGACAGATCCGTGCCCCTGATTTAGCTACAATTAAGTCACAATACGACTAGGACCGACGACAGTATTCAACCCATTTCCCCATATTCACCAATAAGTCAGACCTTCAACTTCGTGCACTGACATGGCCTCGTGTCACATTTTCTGGTGGGTACCAGCAAACACAACCTACACCATCGAAGCAGGATCTGCTTATGATATCCCGCTGGACAAGGTTGCCAAGTTTCAGGGCGTCGAGTCAATAGAAGGTTCCGGCAAGCACCGGAAGAGGGATTGGTTGTTGATTCCGAGAATAGTTGAATTGTATGGATTCAGTCAAAGTGGCCACTGCATTCTCGTTGCAATACCCAGCTTCCACAAAGTCACTGACGATAGTCAATCTGAGTGAGTTAGCAAACATCAGCTCTGGAGAAAGATAGGTGGGTTCCCTTACACCCAGTGTCGACACCCAACTCCAGTGGAAGTCATACGGTAGCGGTGGCGCTTCTTGTCCGCAATCAGCCGAAAGATCTTTGCAACAGCAATGTTGGAAGAAGCGGCTGGAAAATCCCAATATCGCACATTGCTGGCCGTCAACTCGTAATAGTGCCGGGTTATTTTGAGGCTACCCAAGTCTTCCCCTGCAGCTGTGTCGAGTTCCATGTTGAGCCGCACAGAACCGCCCCCTGCGACCAAGAGATAGATAGACCAGTGATTCTGGCTAAGCTGTGCTCCAGGAGCGACTGGCCCCATTGTGTGTGTAACAACACGCACTTTCTCTACAACAAGATCTGGTATGCTGGACATCTGGCCGTCAAGCGGCAGTAGATTACTGCTGGTAGGTAGTGGGAACAGTCACGATGGATTTAACATTTGTGTATTTGGGGAGAAACCAACATATGGGTTGAATCCGTCCCCGGCTGTGGCTTATCAGACCAGTTCTATCACGGGCTATCCCCGCGTCCATGTGAACAACTCAGCAATGGATGGTGCTGTGACCAATCCTGGGACAAGAACGTGAGACAATACATAAGCGCAGCCGATGGTAGTGACATCAAGGTGGCATATCAGCCTAAAGACCAGAGCAACTGATTGGCAGAATTGATGACACCGGTTACTCTTCCGTATTCTTTTACCTCGCTTCTGCAAAGTCTGGAAGCCTATAGCACATGGACGCGTCGCAGACGCGTAGTTCCCTAATATGGAAAGTGGATATCTATGTAGACCATGATTGGCTCGCCTGAGGTTGTGATTGGTGGAGATGCAGTCATGTGTCCCTGCGATGCCAGCGCGCAGCAGCATGCTGGGTGCATGCAACGCCCCGGGGACGAATGCACCCCTGTCAAGGCCAACATGCGTGCAGCACGCAGCAAGATGGCTCCTGAGGGCTGGGGCACTACCACAGTTCGAGGCAGTAAGGATGACACAGGGATAGGACCGAGAGGTGCCAGATAGGCATGGTACGGGCGCCCGTGAGTCGCAGGCGGCGTAAGCCCACATAGACGTGAATTGAATTATTATTATTATTGTGTTTGCTTATAAAAAGGGAGATGAAAGATTGAGTTGAAAGTATAGGTCTATGCTGAGGAGCGATTTCAGTTGAGGGGTGGAGACTGTCCAGGTATGGACTAGCGCAGAACTAGCTAAATGTGGTTTAGCGTTGTGTGAAATTAGGTGACATTTTAAATCACGTGATGTTTGATCACGTGCTTGGCTTTTCATTCTCCCGGTGTTTACCCGACCTCGAACTCGGGGGCAAACATGCCAAGAGTTCGTAGGTCCCCATAAGTACCTCCTGTAATCTTTCGTACATGGAAGATTATCATACTATTCTTTACAAACCAATCACACTTCCGCTAAAATCACACGATCTCAGTGGATGCCGGTTTTGACAAAGATTGAATTATAGAAGGACCGCCAGAGAACCCCAAACAGGGTCGGGCTCTCTGATCATTTACCCCCCCAGCAGTTGCACCAAGTCTTCAGGAGGAGCGGCTTGCCTGGCCTGAAACTGTCGCGCAGCCTGACAAAATCACGCCTCTGAAGGGACAGCTTGTTCAATAGTCCGCCTCGCTGTACCCTACCAGATTCCGAATCAGATCCAGATTTGACTCAGATTTCACCCCAGAGGAGCCAAACTCGGACAACAGGGATCACACTTTGCTTCATCGCATGACTAAATATTTTTGAGTCTCGTATTCTCCTGAGTTTACAGAAAACAATACTGGAGAAAGCAATCACATTGACTGAATCGAGGATGTCCCTGGCCACGGAGAGACTGGCCTAAGGAGGTCGACGACATGAGTGGTCCAATGAGCTACCTTTTGAAAGGATCAAATAGTCAGTCAATCGACCAAAGCTCAACCACGCAAAGCGACCACAAATCCCGCGCGTCCACAAGTGTCTCATATCGAGATGCGCAGTACGAGACTCTGATTGCCACCAAGGGCAGTTTTATGGGTAAAGACCCTCTTGGCATCAGTGAAGAATCCCGAAGGTTATGCCGAAATCTCATTGAGTCGGACCAATATGTTCCAGGAAACACCCTATTTCGTGACGATCTGTTTGAGAAGACTTGTGGAGCACTTGGCAAAAAGAACAAGACACGAATCATCCAAGAAATCTCGCTATTGATAGTACCGTCCGCAGAGATCCTCGCCATTTGTGGAGACAAAGAGCTAGCTTGTCTGACTGAAAGCGTCGGTGACAGATGGGACAACAGCATCCCACTTATCAATATACGCCCAGAACCAGATTATGCTGTTGGATTTAGCCATGAGGCATTCACTGAGGAGCAGCTAAGCAAACTAGAGTCAGTAATTGGCGCTCGATATGGCCAATCCTTTTTCATGGCGACCTACTACCTCTACTTTCCATTCTTGACCTATGAGGTTAGTTATGGTACTTCAGAACTCAATATAACTGACCGACAGAACGCTCATAGCATGACACTTGCTGTGAGGGCGGTAGTCGAGCTGTTCCGTCTAGTCAAACGTGAGAAGGAACTAGACCGCGAGATCCTTGCCTTTTCAATTTCCCATGATCACACCTTTGTCAGAATCTACGGCCATTATGCTGTTATCCAAGGAAAGAAGACTTCCTTCTACCGGCATGCTATCCACGGGTTTGATTTTACAGCCTTGGCGGGAAAAGAGAAATGGACGTCCTATAAATTCACCAAGAGTGTCTACCTCCTCTGGATGCCATTGCATCTCAAGCGAATCTGTTCTGTCATTGACAGTCTGCCCACTGGTGTTGTCTGAGGCATCTAGCCATTTTTCTAACCAGAATACTGGACTCTCTCATGTTCTTGAAAATCACCGTCTTTCTGCGTCCGCGCCTGTGTCACAGGACGACAATAGCCAGTTACAGCCAACGGACACGACTCCAGGAGATACCCTTGAACCATCAACTGGGCAAGATTCGGGACTAGGGCGAGCAGAAGCATAGCATGGCCGTCGTTGGTCAAAGACGAGAAGAATGAAGGGTGATTCGACTCTAAATAAGAAGTTGAGGCGTGATCATCACTGGGCACAGCCATGGTAGCTCAATAAATTGCTGTGTATACCTAGTCTGTATCCAATGGTGCACTGACTGGATACCAGAGACGTTTGGGGTTGGGAAAAAGACGACGGACAAAGTAGGCAGCCTAATCCACCATGCGTTTGATGATGGTAGCCAGTCAAGATACTCTACGGGATAGCTATGGATATAGACACTTCTTTAGCCCATAAGCTCATAGTTCAAAGAATGCCGTCGAGCCAGAGGAAGCAGCCAGTTGCTATCCTCAAAATCGCCTCCGATGCAGTGTCAGGGAGTCGGCTGGCCAACTTGTTATACCTTAATACTGCTAATGAACTGCTCCTGCACCTTCTGCAGATTCTCCTCGTCGGCATCTTGAGAGATGTATCAGCCGTTGCGACCACTTTGTGTGGGTCGCGTTTCGCCAAATCCCTCAAAGTCTTGACTTCGGCGTTCGAATTGATTTGAAGATGAAGGCGAAGGATGTTTGGTTTGCCGGCCACAGGCTCGCCTTTGTCGATGCGAATGCCATACTTCTGATCGTTTTTGGAGCTCCTCGCGGGTACGATGCGGGAGCCAGCGCCTTCGATTGCGGGATTGAGCAGTTTCTTCATCGCCGAAGGGCTTGAGGCTATGTCATCGAAGAGGAATTTGATGGCCCTCTCAACGGCTCTAGACATATTGCAATATTGATGCTAAATCCTCAGCGCTTAGAAAGAGAAGCGAAGGGAAAGGGCCGGCACTTACACTTTGATAGTTGCTAACGAACAAGATTTGGTTCAGGGTAGAAAGCGAAAAGAAAATAATCAGACAGTCGAGCTCGATGGAAACCATTTATAGGTCCAGCTCGTCCAAATGAGCGCATGCATCCAACAGAGATTTGGAATGTAACAGACAAGGCTGACTGCGGCAACTGGAATGAATACGAGACACAGAAGGAAAATGCTGTGGTTAGAACCAGAGTGATTGGAGGCATTTAAGGATTTCTTGAAGTGCCATCAAGGCCTGGAACAGAAAATATGATTCGTTCGGGTGAAATCAGCAGGGTTTCTGTGTCGTTCACGCAAGCGCTCCGATGGTGGCCAGGGGGTCGAAACATTGCCAGTCCAGGCCTTTTAGCCAATATAAAGGCCGGGTGTTAGTGAATCACACATGATGTGGAATCCTATCTTGAGCAAATGATGGCGCTGCCCATGAAGACTGCGCCCGGCTCCGTGTCTTCTCGGAACAGGTCCTGGGCACAGTGTTTGGAGGAGATTACCGTGCTTGTTGAGTTAGCTCATCTTGGCGCCCCAGTCTCAATCAATTCGAATCAAATTAAATTCTCACCAGATCGCGAGCAGGAACCAGACTTGCTCATATTATTAGATAAAGGAAATGAACCTCTTCAAGAGCAATGGCCGAGAGAATCTGGGGCTACAGGCGAGGTCGTGATCGCTTCAGGCACGTGGTGGCGAAGCAGAGTCTTCGGACAGACACAGGGTGACCACAGCCTTCTCTGCTGATAGAAGATTGACTCGATGTGCACGTTGGATTGCCTTTATTATTATTAAACCCACACTTACACGTGTAAGTTTGTTGGTGTGAGGAGGGGAAATTTTGTGGTTGGTCAAGCCACCAAGCTAGTCCTTCCAAGGCTAAGTACCCCACAACAGACCCCACAACAGCACCGCCATTATTTTTAGTGTTCAGGGGCTACGGCTACGGGGACATGACAGTATATTTTCTGCTCCCTTCATTAGATTCGATTTCCATGCCCCAAATCCCTGGCCACCGTGAGATGATATCCTCATGCCGCCTCCATCTCACTATTGTCGTCGTGCACTGGCCTTGCATCAAGCTGTGGATTTGAAGCGTCTGTTGCCACAAAAATTCCAGCGCATGACCATGTCGTCCACTCCATCAAAATCAGGCCAGCCATCGGAGGTTACGACTTTGCTCTGCGATGATAAAGGTCTCAGCGAGTACACGTCTGGCCGCTGGCTTTGGAATGAAAAGAAGCAGCTTGATTGTCGACGTGTCTTGTTCAGTGTAACAGAGCTTGCCAAGGCAGCTACCAAGGCAACCGGCTCCAACTCATGCATCGACATCACAAAACTCCCAGAGGGAAACTTCAATAAGGTCTTTCTTATGGTCATGGATGATGGCAAGGAGATCATTGCGAAGCTTCCGAACCCCAACGCCGGACGTCCACATTTGACGACTGCAAGCGAAGTTGCAACCATGGATTTCGTATGTATACCATCTTCCTTTCCCGCTTTCATTTCCCTGACCTGCTTCACAGGTTCGAAATGTTCTCAAGGTGCCAGCACCAAGAGTGTATGCCTGGGATTCCTCTTCTGCTAACCCTGTGGGAGCCGAGTATATTTTGATGGAGCGAGTTGCTGGCGTTGAGCTTGACAAGGTTTGGGATGACATGCCCGGAGAGAAAAGATTCCAAGTTGTTCAAAAGCTGGCTAAGTATGATGCTGCCTTTGCTACCAGTGGTCTTTCCATGTACGGCAGTCTCTACTACGCCGATGATGTGCCAGATGCTCGACCAAGTCAGCTTATTCAGCATGGCCAACAAAGCGCCCAATTCGCTATTGGACCAACAACCAATCGAGCGTACTTCGACAATCTCCGTGCTGAGGTTGACTTGGACCTCGGGCCTTGTGGGTAGCCTATTTTCACAGCCTGGAAGATATGTCTAACAATTTATAGGGTCGACTTTTGACGAATACATCCGTTCTCGAACAGAAAGAGAACACAAGTGTATCAGTCGATTCAACCAGTTTCCACGCCAGCAAGGCTTATTCTCTGGCCCAGGACAATACAAACCAACTGCCGCAGCCAAGTCTCGAGTGCTCACCATGTTCTCACAGGCAGCGCCCCTGTTGACTCCAAAAGATCCCAGTCTCGTCAAGCCAACGCTCTGGCATCCTGACCTCCACACAGAGAACATCTTTGTCGATCCTGACAACCCAACAAACATTGTCTCTATCATTGACTGGCAGGCAGTGAACATAGCACCGCTCTTTCTCCAAGCCCGCCATCCGTCTTTAATTGAATTCGAAGGACCTATCACCAAGGGATTCGAGCCAATCAATCTGCCAGACGATTTCGAAAGTCTGAGTCCGGAAAAGCAATTAGAAGCAAAGAAGCTTCGCTCGGCCCAATCGCTTTACAAGCTTTATGAGGTTTGCTTGCTTCAAACCTGTCCTGAAATATTCAAAGCCTTGCAAGTCCGAGAATCGCTTCCTGGCCAGATATTCGGACTGGCTGGCTCCATATTCAGCGACGGAGAGCCGGTTCTCCTAGGAATGCTGATACGCATGCATGATGAATGGGTTAAAACGCGCGGATCTTCTCCTCTCGGCATCACTCTAGATGATAGGGAAAATCAGAAAGAAGATATGAGGCTTTGGAGTCAGGGCGTTGAGCTTCTTGCCGACTTCTTGGCCAAAGTTGGAGCATACCAGGGATGGGACGGCTGGGTCAATCACAACAACTACGAGGTGATGAGGTTACGCCTTCAGCACTGTATCGAATCCTTCCTTGATCAACATGCAACGACCGAAGAGAAGCGACGCCTTTGGAGGACTGTCTTGCCGTTCAAAGATGACGACCCCGAGCTGTGAAGACAATGCGCTGAAGCAGACCTAGTCTCGAATGCATGCATTCGGCACCCTGTCACCAACTCCATACTCAGCAGCCCCGTTATCCAGGCTCTGAGATCTGAAAACACCAGTTTCCTTCCTAGTCTCTACTATCATCGATTCGATTGTTTTTGAAAACTTTAATTATTATATCAACAAACTGACTGTGAATAGCTTTTTTTCCTTCTTCTTTTTTGGTCATGACGCTGGGTATTCAATTTCAATTTTTCAATCCAAAGCTAACATCCTCTCTCCGAACGCCCCCCCCCCGCTAAGTCCTGACCTCGTGCTCAACTCCATACTCGTCCATAATGATCTCAACAATCTCGAAATCAACAACCTGTTTGCCCCCAGGCGGCGCGTCGCCGTCGCCGCCACCAGTGCTGTTGCCAAAAGCCGCGAACCAGGCTGCTCTAGCGGCTGCAACGGCCAGAGGGCTCGGCGCAGGAGATGGACATGGCCCTGACTGCTTAATGTGACTTTGTTAGTCCAGCACCCAGCACATCAACAACAACATGGTGAAAAAAACAGGGGGGGGGGGAAGCTCGTACTACTCTTGTGTTTCGTCGAAAGATCTTGGAGAAGAAGCCCATTGTGTTTGTGTTGTGTCTGTGTTGTGTCTTGCGAGGGATGGGGGGCTGGGGGCTTGTTCGTTGTGCGTTTTTAACTATTTTTGGTTGATTTTCGATGCTTTATCTCACGCTGATGAGCAGCGGTGTGGTTGGTGGTGATAGTATAAGAGTGGGATTTCTTTCGCCTTGAGTTGCTTGAGAGAGAAGTCTACAAAATCCAACCAGAAGCCCGGTGGGGGGGGGGGCGGTATTTATGGAGGAAATGCTCCCCCATCATCCAGACCAGAATATCTCCTCTCGCCCCTCGCCATGACCGCTCGATCCATGGTACGCACCCACGGCATCTACACTTCCGTCCCAGTGTACATCCACCACAAGCAGAAAGAAAAGCCAGTTCCAGGCAACGGTCAGGCTAATGTGTGTGTGTGTGTCGGGCCTGGGTTTTGGTTTTTTCACACCTTTGCATTTCTTGGTTCGTGGTTTGGAGAGTTTAATTGAGCCGATTCTAGATTAACTTTTGCAACGGTTTTGGTCGCAAGATGGCGGGGAGGGGAAGGGGAAGTTTCGTGAGATTAAAATCCGACTGTTTTGTTGTCATTATTGTTGCTGCTGCTGGTGCTGCTGCTGGCCTGGCAAACATATACCAGGGGTGATGGATGACTCTTTTCTGCCAAGGTTTGCTATCATGTCCTAAATGGAAGTGTGCGTTTTTGACTTTATGTGCTTTGCCTGCCGTACCACAGAATAGCATTGATTATGCTTTACCTGCCGTACCACAGAATTGAGTCATAATTCTATCTGCATCAATAGCAAAGAGCCAGGCGAGAATGGGATCCCACAAGATCGGTCTTGGTCACGACGAGAAAGAGATGGGAGAAAAGTCTCAAAAGCCACTTCGATTGCCATCTCACGATATTTCCTTTGTACCATTGATACTCCTTTCTCGCTCCTTCCTTTCAGCAAGAGTAGCTGGTGAACTATCGATGGGCATGGCGGGTAACCTGCTGGATGGCCGTGGTTTGTGTCAGGATCATGGTCCCAGGGTGCGAATCAAAGCTAGTTCGATAGCTGTTCTGCTTCGCAAGGTTGTTCCGTGATCTTTTGTTGTTTGAATAAGACGCGAGAAATTCCATCCTTAGATTGTCGAGTGCAGTAGCTGTGCAATCGCCGCATGAATAGTATCTCCGACCGATGACAACGATGACAATTCGTCACCTCAGCAGTCCCGAGCCGCGTCCGAGCAGCAAGAGAAGACTCCGAAGTTGGGCGCCCTCGGTAATCCTTGCGCGCAAGCATCACATCCAGAATTCGGTGGAGAGTGTTGATCTCGGGGCTGGACTAGATAAGTCGGGACAGGTTGTTGGTCAGCGGATTATCGTCCTTGTTATGCTTGAAGAGGCCGGCAGAATCCATCCACTCCTTGCCAAAGCTGTAGCCAGTGTCCTCCAAGGCTAGGTCAGCAAGGGCAGGGAAAGTCGCGCACTTGTTGAGCATGACCGTTCGTGCCGATGCCACACCGCGGCCACCTTTTGACATCAAAGATCTTGCGTTTGACTGTAGCAACATCCCCTGGGGCCATGGCACATTTTGCTCGGTAGTATTTCATCCGGGGCACTGGGGCCTCCATGATAGGCTTTTAGATGCTGCAGCATTGTCTTCGCATCATCAACCTCAGAATATATATATTTATATATTTAGTGTAGGAATCTGGGATGCAGAAAGAGACCCACGATAGAAGGTCGGCCAGGTCTCTGGATGGTCTTGGATGTTAAGGTGTAGTATGGTGGCATGATGACAGTCGAGTTAGATGCTCTTTGTATCGCTCAATAATAGCTTCCAGGTCTCGCAGCTTCTGTGCCATCTCGGTCTCTTGCTCTATTGCTGAGCCATTGACGGGAATATAGGGGAGTGCCACTAGTCGTCTTGCTGGTCTGCACATGTCAACGGTCCATCGGTGACAGATATAGGTGCCGCCAGATTTTGGTTTGCATAGACTCTGCCAGTCGTTGCACATGGCCGACTTCCAACAGGCGCTGGCTGATTGGGCCGGCCTGTAGGTCAGTTAATTTGATAGTTGGACTGAGGTAGCGGTGTGTGTACTTACTTTCCAGTTGGGATTGAACTGGTGTAGGAAGCCCTGCACACATGCAATGGCTGCCTGTCTCATGAGATGGATATGGAGAGCCAATATATATGTGTCATTCATGACATTGCCTCTCCTTCTCCCAACCACCCCTGGTGTGGACGGATCTCAATCGCCGCCAGCCGGCTCCTTCTCCGGCCACACGGGCGTGGGCAATTCCGCCTAGACTTCATTAGCATACGACTCGCACGGGTGGAGTATACGCACCACATGGCCGACGGCCTCGGCGAGCCTTCGGGTTGCATCAACCTGCAACCGGAGCAGATCGAGAACCTGCGACTCAAAGGTGGAACGAGCGTCGACCGGAGCCCGGCCGCGACGGACCGCAGCGGCACCAACAGCCCGCGCAGCAACCGAATCGCTTGGAATTTTGGTGCTCGTGTCGTCAAAATCCTTAGCAAGGCGGCCGGTGTCCAGCCTGCCTAAGCCTGATTGAAGGGTTCCGTGGTGTTGTGGCCCTGGCTAGGCATGGTATTGTCGAGACCTCGACTTTGAGGGCTGATCGGAAGAAACGGCACGGCCAGCATAGGACCGGTATTGACCCCTCAGATGGTCTTATTGATGGAGGGGATGTCAGCAGCGAAAGAGGCTGTTCCTCTCAAACTGCTTGCGGATGTGCTTTGGCCGTTTGAGGTGGTGGTCCCCCAAGTTCTTGTTTGAGCTGATGCTTAGATCACACCGCTCGCAATAGTACGCAATAGTACTTCTTCTCTTCGAGTGTCTGTCTTGCCTGGTTCTGGGCCTCAATGGACTATTTTTCTGTTAGCACATCTCCCATTTATCTGAAAGAGTCAAGGTATCGCTCCCACACATTGTACTCACCATGTATATATATCCGACAGACAGCCCACAGGTCCCTAGACCTGTCGGATCGGGCTCGGGCCCACGAGGTCAGAAAATGGGTTTGGGTCTCCCATGACTGATGGTATCGAGAGGATTGAGAGACAGTCGGTGCGTCTGTCCCAGCTGTTCCCCCACTTTTGGAAGTGGAAGGAACGCCAGGGGCCCCCCTTTTTTCCGCCTTGGGCAACCACCACCACCACCACCACCCTTGCCACCAACCCCACTCGAAATTGGTAGGGGGCAGTCGCAGAACGCACACTTGTACTCCTGGAATCTGGAGATCAAGTGCCACGTCGAGATTATATATATATTTTGTTGGAGATTCTCTTGTTATACGAGGCCGCCCATGCCTTGATATATAGTTGAATGTGGGTGGTTAGGTTAGGGAGGAGAAAGGGAAGGATGGGAAGGTGCGTACCTTCCTCACATATATACACACATGACTGTAGGAGTGTACAAGCTAGGTTAATTGCTTTTTTTTCATTTTTGCAAAGAAGTCTAAGCACATGATGAAAGGAAACTTGCCTTTCTGATGACTTACCAACATTGATTCTGATTAAAGCTTTGTCACAGTGGCATATGGTACAAAGGGGGGACAAAGGAATGCCAAGATGGAAAAAGGCAGGCTAAAAGCTTATTATTCATGGTAAGTGCTTTGTCATCTATACACTAACAGACATGGGCATCAGTTGATATCCAGGCCTTATTCCAAGTTTCATTGTCCCTCCCACAATAGACACCATGTTGCAACAGGTGAGAACACAAGTTCCTTAGGAACTGAATAATGAAACAGGCTTTGAACCACTGGCAATCAAACAAAAAGTAAAACACCTGTCTCTTCCCTTCCCAGCCTCACTTCCTGTCGTTCTGCCCATCATACCAGACCTAGACCGAGTCAGCACAAGTCAACTAGTTAGACAACCCAGAGAAGAGAGAAGATCGAAAAAGATCCCCTCCGCTTGTCAGTGTGTGGCAACATACAGAAAGCTTGACGGTTCGCGTCCGTCTCACCGGCCTCGATGCCGACGATGCCGATGCCGATGACAACGTCGTCCATGACGACGACGACTCCTCAGAGCCCCGCGAGCCGCTGCCGCCACGAGGCTCCTGGGAACGTCGCGCCCGGGAGGCTCGGGGCTGCTCACCCCTGGGCGACGAGCCCGCCGAGCCCGCCGAGCCCGCCGCCGTCACCGTTGCCGTCGCGCCCGGCACGGACACAACCACCGGGGCTGCGACTTTCTTCTTTTCTTTCTCCTTCTTCGTCACCGAGTTGTCCACAAGGGGGACAACCCGCGGGGGTTGGCTGCCATCTGCCTGCTGTGCAAGAATATGTCAGCTGTGGTGGTAATTACAATGGTTCTTTCTGCATACCTCAGAGGCGGCCTTGGTCTTCTTTGACATCTTGCCGAAACACATTGTGAAAAGGTAAGGGGAAGGAAGGGGTTGGTTTGTGTGAGGTGGATGTAGGATGTGTAGTTGTGTAAGGGAGTGGTCGAAGAGTATATATATCGTATGAAGGGCGATGTTGCTGTATGCTCTTGATAGTGTAAGGTAAGTTGAGTAAGTCATGGGCCTGGGGGCCTGCAGAGGAGTATATTTATATGTTAATTCCACCCCTCATGATTCCGGCCATCGTGCCGTGGAAAGAAAAGGAGAGACAGTATATGAGACACATTGTGTCCACATGTAACATCGTGAACATGTATATGCAATGGATGACCCCACAGGATGAGAGACAGTAGTACTGTGGTGGTGGTAGAAGAACTGATATTGTGGAAGTCCTATTCAAGTTGTGGACTGGTTAAAGCGGACAATTCCTAAGGGAGTTAGATTATCTCGGCACGGCCCTAGTCTAGTTTTGGATTAGACAGTCCTAGAGTTTGACCCACATGACCTCACTGTCGTCAACCTCGTTGCCCTTACCACTGTCAGTGTTTGGAATACGAACCATTCGCACACATATTCTCAATCCAGAGGTAACCAACCAGCATGACAGATGATAAGGTGTACGATAACAGGTACTATTGACTAACAACAAGCTGCAACCAGTCGACGACGAGGTAACTAGCAACAAGAAGAACACCCACGGCAGCAACACATTAAATTCCAGATCTCAGACCAACACTATCCCCATTTTTAACTCCTTTGATTCGACCCTCTCCTATGCCCTCTCCCCTGGAAACAAACAGTTTCCTTAGGAATCTAATAAGCCGATCTTGTTGGCAGTGTGGCAACTGCACTGTATGGCATGGTCGCGCCACTTGCAACTCCCACAGCAGCCTTGAAGACACCAGTCAAGCGACGGCATTGTACAAAGGGAGTGAACCCTCGCCGCTGACATTCACCGCAGCCGCCGAGCTTCACCGGGGCATCGTATGCACGGTCAACTTGACCGTCGTCCCCCGTCTGACCTTCTTGCGTCTGGCCGTCGCCGGATAGTCCGACGAGGACGACGAGGACGCAGACGCAGACGCAGACGCGGTCGCCGACGAAGACGATGACCGCGGCGACTGCGGCGGTGGCGAGCGGGGGATCGTGGCCACGGCGCGCCGTGGCGAACGTGGGCACATGGCCCTTGCAGCCGCCGGCGGCGAGCCGACCGGCGTGGTCGACATCGTGTCCGGGCCCACGGGCTCGGCAAAATGGACCACGCGTGGGGCGCGTGGTGCCCTGTTGTCTGTTGCCTTCTGCTAGCCCAAGTCAGTCCGTTGCCACTGGTGAAAGAAATAGCAGCACTAGGATAGGATGGCACATACTTCGGCCTTGTCGGCCTTCTTGGTGCTCCGTCCGAAGCACATGGTGATGGTGATGGTGGCGGTTGTAGAGGTAGTGGTAGTGGTTGCAGTAGTTGTAGTGTAGTGGTGGTTGGTATAGAAGTCTTGTCTGAAAAGATGACTTGCTATATGGGATCTTGTTGTGTTCTGAGGTTCTGGATATATCGGGGGGCCTTCAGAGAATATATATATGTCTTCTGAGGACGACCTGTGGACCGTCTGGCGGCTGATTTCAGCCATCAGCCAGCAACCACGCAAAAGAGAGTCAATATGATGCCCACATACACATATTGCAACCCCGCGTATAAGCAATGGATACCCCACTAGATGAGACATCACCGTCGTAGTGGAAGGACCGGTTTTTGCAAGTGTAGCATGTAATTATGGGAACGGCCTGTCATCAGACAGCCACGGCGGAGGCAGCGTCTGCCGGAGCAGAAGGTCCGCCATCTGGTATGGAGGCCGGATTTTCAGAATGGAATATAATTGATATAAGTGCGTGTCGAGATGCCTCGCCATTCTGGAGGTGCCGAGTGTATCTCTCTGCTCATTGTGCGTCTGTCTGTCTGTCTCAGCGTCGAACTTGACTTTTTACCAGTTGCACTTGCCAGAACCATTCATGTCCATCAGAGACGATGGACCCACCAGGCTAGCCACTTCCAGGTCTAGTCTCAAACCACCTTGCGACTTCCCTCTCAGTATCCACGAAGCAGGCAGGCAGATGAAAATTTCAACGAGCCAGAGAAAAGTAGAACAGTGTCTCAGGCAAGAGTCGCCAGAGGCAGCAAGACGAGAGATAGAAAGAACGTAAGCATAAGGAGATGTTAATTTGAAGGGAGTATCTATTGTCATACTCTAGAAAAGGAAATATGCTTGCAATGTTATATATGTCAAGTGGCCACTCCCCCAAGCCATGTTGACTTGATGTGTGTGCGCAGCACAAACAAAAAGAAAAACCAATCGAAACTCCCCAATTCGTACAGCGTTTTTATCCACAGCCCCCCTTGAGAAAAAATATTTTCCAGAAAGAGAGGATGGATTATGATGAAGTCATAGAAGTTGAACTTTCATGAATCACCACTGGAAAAGGGGACACATCCTCTTTACTGAGGAATGCGGACCATGCGACGTCCCCGGCCAGGGCGACCAGCCCATTTGCCCCATCCGCCAGAACCGGATCCAGATCCAGCACCACCAGCACCGCCTTGCCAATGACCCCAGCCTCCGTTGCCACCCTGGTTCGGGGGGAGTTGACCGGGAGTAGTGGCAGCAGGAGGAGCGGTGGGGATTGCGGAAGGAGGAACAGAGCCGCTAGCTGTGCTGCTGACTGCACTGCTGGCTACGCTGCTGGCTGAACTGCTGGCTGCGCTGCTGGCTGAACTGCTGGCTGCGCTGCTAGATCCAAAGGAAAATGAGGAAGCTACCAAGGTTGAGGCAATGGAGGAAACGATGCTTGTTGTTGAAAAGGATGAGCTGGCAGCCGAAGAAGCAGTGATCGATGAGACAGCGGCGGAAGAGGTCGCCGAGGCAGAGGAAGAGGCCGTTGAGGAAGAGATAACAGAGGTAGAGATGGTGGTGTTGGAGACGGCTGTGGATGTTCCAGACGAAGAAGCACTTGTTGATGAAGCAGTGCCGTTGGTAGGGACATCAGTCGAGTTACCACCGGGGCCGCCAGTGCCACTGGGAGGAGAGGAATCGGTCGAGTTTCCACCTTCAGAACTGCCACCAGTAGAACCGCCGCTGGAGCTGTTTTCAACACCGCCACTCTCGTAGTAGGTCGCGGCAGCATTGACTGATGACTCTTCGCTGCTGTCGATGCCGATGCTGATCCATGCCAGGATGCCGTCAGAGAGAGTGTCACCAATCAGAGTGTACTCGACAAACGGATCGACGGACGCGGCCTCGGCGGCCAGGATTTGGTCGTCAGCGTTGAGAGTCAGTTCTTGGGTGTTGGTGGTGTAGGGGTCGATCTCGCCGACTTCGGTCAGGAGATCCTGGTCGAAGAAAAGCTGTCCGACGTGGCTGGCAGTAGTGCCATCCGCAGTCGAGAGGGTGCCATTGTCGAGCACGGTGACACTGTCAGGAGAATGAGACAGAATGTGGATGTGGGGAGCGCGGCCTGGAGGCATGTCAGTCATCTGAGGTCACCGTAGGGGGGCACGAAGCAGCAGGGAGTCTCACTGGTGTAGTGTCCTGGGATATTGGTGATGAACTGAACAATACCATCCGAGTCTGTCTGCTGGATGCCACGGAGGAAGGTGGTGTCGATGTTGGAGCTGTCGCTATCGTCGCCGTTGCCGCTAGCAACAATACCGCTGTAGACACCAGTGGAGTTGGCATGCCACAGATCAAAGTACAGGTCTGAGACAGGCTCGCAGGTCGAGGTGTCGATGATCTGGAGGTCGAGATACAAGGGCACACCCTCCTGATCCTCTCGGATATCTTGCCGAATATACTCGCCGCTGACATAGTAGGGACCCTGAGTCACGTCTGGCTGAAGGGTACATGTGGTGTTTTCGGCAAACAGAGTAGCATAGTCGGTATCGAGGTCGATGTCGCCGCCGGTGTACTCGTGGCTGAAGTTGTAATCGTCATAGTCTCTCTTTCGGAGTCGGGCTCGGAGCGTCTGGAGCCAAGCGGAACGGCGAGCAACATTGGCAGCCAGGCGGTCGCGAGCCTTCAGGCTGTTGGCGCAGTCGCCAACGGTGCGAGGCTTGAGCTTAAAGAAGGCAGCTCGTTCAGCTGCCTCTTGGGCGATGCTGTGGCCTTGGCCCGGGTGGGCCAGCACCGAAGGCAGCAGGAGAGCGAGGACGGAGGCGCTGAAGAGCATCTTGAAGAAAGAGGATGTGTATGTGTATGTGTGTGTGTTGGTGGAGTGGTTGACCTACAGCAGCGCATTCTTTCGCAGGTTCTCCATTGTTGATATATAGGCCGCCCCATGGCAGTGCCAGTGCCCCAGTTCTGGAGTCGGCGTACGCAACGGATACGCAATCCCCTCTTTGCTGGGCTGAACACCGATCGCCTGGAGTGACATGTCCACCGATGGGCTTAGCAGCACCAAGCTTTTGGGCTTGTTCTCGCGTGAACAAAAGCTTGGTCACCCGCCAAGGACCATGACGGCGTCTTTGGCCGTCGTCAGCAGTTACCCGTGCCCTGGCATTGGTCCCTAGGCACGCGTGGTCCCGCTCCAAAGCTGAAAGCTGGGGTTTGGTGGTGGACAACGAGCAGACGTACGTTCAGGTGAATGGCCGATCGCCGCTAAGCTACGTGTCCACGGCTATATCAGTATGCGGTCCTTGCAGGGTGCGGAATGGGACCTGCGTCGACATTAGCCTATACCAGGCACCATGTTCAGCCTGATGCGGGTAATGAGACCCAGAATGGTGGTTGGTGCCTCGTCATCGACACCACTGACGCGGCGCTTTCAGAGCGGCGGATCCACCAGCAGCCTTGGCAACCAGGGTGCCAAGAGGCGGCAATTGACAGACGCTTACGCGTTCCAAGTGGCATTTCCCCCTGTCCTCGGCTTAGATCCTGTATCGCTCCCGCCGGAGAAAGGTGGCGATCGTAGCATGCGTAGGCGTACGTGTACTCGTACAGGAGACTTGCCCAAGCCTTAGAATCGCAAAAAACGCGTGTGGAAGGTGGAGAGATGAAGAGAAGGTACAAGATTGTGTGTGCCAAGAATAGCTGAGAAATCCCTGCGTCCCCATTGGCCACTGATGCACATGACGTGATGCCCACCACCACCATGAATTTTTTTGTTCTCGGTCAATATTGATCAGAAGCCACAAAAGGATCATCGGATACATTGCAGCTGTAGTATATACAGTCATATGGCGGCCGAGGTGCTACACCAGCATCAAGCAGTGGCGAAAACGAGTGTGCTCCTGTACCATCATGTGCTATTCTGCCTGTATCACCACGAACCTCTTTTGCTTCAAATGACAGCGACATGATGAATAATGGTGGATTCAAAATATTTAATTTACCGGGGTGTTTCAAGCGATCTTGATTTGGCCGAGGACGTCCTGTACCTGGCATCAGGGATAGCATATCAGGATGCTAGCCTGCCAGTTCCATAGTGACACAACCCAGATGTTGGAGCGTTGAGAAATGGGGCCTACTGTACGAGCATGGTCATTTGCTCTCTTCTGACGTGGGTGACATCTGGGCATTATCGACGGACCAGTTCAAACGAACCGTCCCGTTAACGCAGCCGCATTTGTGAGCACATTACCAACCCTCCTAGCGAGGGCAATGGCCACGACTGCAAGTGGACGACACACCAATCAACATGGCAGACTTGGGGTACGACCTGCATTCTGTCACAAACGATGAATCTTGAGATTAAAATTGATCAGCAAGGATGGAAGGTGGCTCATTTGCTCCATGAAGCATCTTTTTGGCATGCCCTGAGTACAGTAAGTTAATAGGCCGAGATCCATATCCACCTTGGATAGGTGTTGTTGAACTCCTCGTGCACACGGTGTTCATGACGCATCCATACCCTCCAAGTTCTCTTTGTCATTCTTGTGTCGCTTCCCTAGCGTCGTGCCTGCTCGAATATGGTGATGCATCGGTTGATCCCTCCCCTCTTACTCCTCCCGCCGGTGACGAATGAAGGCTTCTTCAAAAGCCGGCCGGACTCGATATGCCTTTTCCTTCATTCGTGGAAAGTCGTAATTCCAATCTCTTTGACCAAGAGACCCACCAACATTCTGCACCTGTACCGTAAGACGAAGCTTGATCTACTTCTCTGGTGGGTCTGTGATGGTTCGACGACCATGCTCATCTTCCTCCAAGAGGAGGTGAACTGGGCAGCATGGGTAAGGCGGTAGTGCTTCTTGAGTACGCCTCACATCGCACTCTGGCGACCACCACATCTCGATTGCGTTCTCCAGTCTTTTGGAGATGTGCTCCTTCTCCAGGATACCGGGGTTCTCATATTCCGCAAATTCTCGCCACCATGTACCACTCTTCAGACGAAACAGATTGCATGCTGGGCACCACTGGTACCCATTGCCCAAGTGGACGCCGACGCGGCGGATGAGGTCACCACAATGGTTATCAACAGCCAGATATTCTGAGTACCAGCTGCGGGCTGCGGGATAGAGGTAGCCCTTTCGGACGGAATCGTGACCCATCAAGCCATAGCGAGGCCTATGCTGCCAGGCGGTCACATTGGCGATCTTCCCAACTGGTGAAGCTTCGACTATACTAGCGAGTCTCTTGCAGGACAATGCTGCCATGATTTGGTCATTGCCTTTCAGATAGCTGAGTATGTGCAGGACAACACCTGCCGTGAGCTTTTCGAACGCAGAGACCGACTTCTTGATGTACAGGATCGTCTGTGCAGCGGCAAGTATCTGGCACCCACAACCCACGTCAGCACTGAGAACGACCTTTGCTTATTCCTGGGCCGCGACCACAAAGTCCCACTTACCTGGCTGGGCATATGGAACTGTCTCAGGACGGGCATATCGTCAATTGTTTGGCCACCAGAGAATCGACAGATGATCTTCTCGAACTGGGCTTCCTTGGTTTGAATTATGGGAGAGCTGCCACGAAGCGAGCGACGAAGGCGGCCAAGCCGGTTCGTGTGGACCTCGTTCGGCTTGTACCATCCATCTGGGTCCTTGGTTG
Source organism: Chaetothyriales sp. CBS 134920 (assembly GCA_003693665.1). Classification (NCBI taxonomy): domain Eukaryota; kingdom Fungi; phylum Ascomycota; class Eurotiomycetes; order Chaetothyriales; family Domatiomycetaceae; genus Domatiomyces; species Domatiomyces catenatus. The sequence continues at coordinate 344,855 of QQSL01000006.1, forward strand.
AGGACCGACCCATGGTGATGATGATGATGATGATGATGATGATGATGATGATGCCTGGGAGAGACTCCTGCTGAGCCTTCAGGCTGGTGAGGATGCAGTTGAAAAGGGCCAGTGATAATTAGTTTTGTCATTGTGTGTTTTTGTGTGGTATGCTCTGCGCCAGGCAGAGTATTGAATCATTCAACTGAGTGATGTACACTCCAATCCGTCTTTACCACTGTCCAGAGCAAACAAACACCTGAGAAAAGTCAGGTTCAGTTTAGCCAGATCCAAGTCCTGTTCTGTTCAGCCAGATCCAAGTTCTTTTCAGCCAGATTCTAGTCCTTTTCAACAGGATTTTAGCGCTTTTCAAGCAGCTCTATGTCTAATCCTGCCTCCTGAAGGGCCTTGATGAAGCGAATGCTCAGTTTCGGGACAAAAGACCGCATCACGGCCGCAATGTCAGCAGGGCTCGATCCCCGAATCGCAGCAGCCTGTCCAGCCTGTCCTCCCTTTCGCTTCCAGACATAGACCACTACCTTGACGCCTTCCTTGGCCACGATCGTCTCCTTGATTTTCTCGAAGCTGCAGTCACCAAAGTTGCATTCGTGCTGTTCGATTGCATGAAGATAGTCAGGGTGCAGGTCTCCAAAAATCCGAATGACATTAAAGCCCGAGATCTGTTGGCCAAGACGAAGCAATGGTTTCGTAAAGGCATCCAGGGATGTCAATTTGAAAGATCTGGGTGGTTTGAACAGACTCTCAAACTGGTATTTGTTTGCAGGCACGCTGTAGTGTGTCGGATTCTTGAGTGCCTCGACGCTCGATTGGATCATCTTGTGGCTGATTGGGATTCTGGCATGGAGTTCTAGCCGAGGCTCGCTGTCGCAGATGGGCGAGTTGACTAGAATCTGAGAGAGGGAAAGGGCAGCAAGGAGCAGAGATGGTGCAGGGCCGGGGGCAAAGACCGAGAGGGTGGAGACGGAGGGGAAGGCTGTGCTGATGGCGTTGTAGTCTGGCTGCTCACCCGGCCGTGGAATGCGAATGTGGACTTTGGTGATGCACAGCCGAGTAGGCGCGCTGATGATGAGATGCTCGAAGCTGGCCGTGTCTTGCTCAGCGATGAGAAACGTGTTCATGCTGTAGAGATACAGGGCAGCTTCATCGTAGATCTGCCGACAGGTGCGAAGAACTTGCGTCGACAGGGAGATTGGACCTGCATAGTCTTCGATGCCTGAGTTATACTTGTCTGGCTGGGCTAGATACAGTGTCGTCGGGTTGACTTTGATCAATAGAGGCGTATTTGCCCCAAAGATCAAGTTGTACACCCTAATCCGAATCTCAGGAGGAAGATCTAGGAAGCGACAGGCAGGGGGCATTCCTGTCTCCCTGATTTGCACCGTCGTCGACGAGATTTGGTCCATAGTAATAATAGAAATTGTCTGAACCAGAGATGGCAGAGATCCAGAGATTGATTTTGAGAGATGATAAACCAAACAGATAAGAGGGGAGTCTAGTAACAGGACAGAATTCCGCTTTAGCTGAGGCTGTTCAAAACATTATACCAACTATAGGAGTACACTGGGCGCAGTTAGTTGATTGTCAGGGTGTGAGTAAGATCACCGGTGCCAGGCACCAGTCTGTCCTCCAATGTCAGCAGTGACAAAGCAGACCGTGGATTGCCATACAGCAGACCACAGGCAGGCCTTCTCAGAACGAGAGAAACGACAAGAGGGGCGGCATACTGCAGATGGCTCTTCCAGCCAGGGCCAACTCAGCATTGAGGTAAGAATTAATAACTGATGGAAACGGTACGAACCGTCACGAGGAAAACTAATCAATGCAAGTGGGTCCATTGGCGGCGATTAGGTAATCTCCACGTGATGTTGCCCTAACACCCAATGGTCACGGGTTCCGACACTCTGGTCAGAAGATAAGGAAGATCATGAGGACACGGGTCTCACAGAGACTCAAGAAGGAACCTGCTGTAAAGTATGAAGAGCAGAGCCTGGCAATTGCGGCCTCTCGTCGCCAGAAACGGACGTTTAGTTCGCTTCAGGAGGACAAGAAGGGAAACAGCGGGAAAAGGGTGAAACGAGAAGACGGTGACAGTCTTCTTCTCCCCAATTCACCGCCGTCTGCGTCTAGAGGGATCAAGTCCGAGCAGATAAAGGCCGAGGATGAGAAAGCCACCGAGTTGCAGTCCCGAAAACTGAAGGCATACAGCCAATATGCTCAGCAATCGCCCTTTCCAGACTTTGAACATCCGACGGCAGAAGAGTGCCGACTCGCTCATGGCATCCTGCAGAAGCAGCACGGCGCAAGAGTCAGGCCAGAGACAGTGGTCGCGCGCCCGGACAGGGCGGGGTGTGGCGACTCGCCGTGCGTGCTGGACGCTCTGGTCCGGACCATCCTCAGCCAAAACACCAGCGACGCAAACTCGACACGGGCCAAGAAAAGCATGGACCAGGTGTATGGCGGCGACAACAACGGCAACGATAACGACGACTACTGGCATAGGATTGTCACTGGCGGCCAGGCCAAGCTTCAAGAGGCCATCAAATGCGGCGGGCTCAGCGCGGTCAAGTCCAAGGTGATCCTCAGCATCCTGACGCAAACAATGGAGAAGCACGGTAGATACAGTCTCGACCACCTATTGAACAGTAGCGATACGGCCTTGTCGAATGAAGAAGTAATGGCCGAGCTGATATCATTCCGTGGTGTTGGCCCCAAGACGGCCTCATGTGTGCTCTTATTTTGTCTGCAGCGGGACAGCTTCGCCGTCGACACGCATGTTCATCGCATCACTGGGCTTCTTGGCTGGAGGCCCAAGAGCGCAACTCGAGACGAGACACACCAGCATTTGGATGTGCGCATCCCAGATGAAGACAAGTATGGTCTCCATGTCTTGCTGGTAACACATGGCAGGGAATGCGACGAGTGCAAAGCTGGTGGCAGGAACCTGGGCAAGTGCGAATTGAGGAGGGCATTTACGAAAGGAAAGATTGTGGAGGGTAAAAGAGCAGATGAAGCAGAAGAGGAGGTCAAGATAGAGCAAGAAGTTAAGCAGGAGAAGCCATTACGGGGAAAGAAAGCGATAAAGCAGGAGAAGGTAGACGAAGAGAGAGAAGTAGTTGAGGAAGAAGAGGTAGTGAAGGAGGAGGTGACAGTAGAGGAAGAGGTGTCAGTTAAGGAAGATGTGATAGTTCAAGAGGAAGAGGCAATCAAGGAAGAAGTATTCATCAAGAAAGAGACCAAAAACAGAGGGCCAAGAAAAAGAGGTGGTAAAGGAAGACCAGGTGACCAAGGATTTGAAGGGCAAGACTGAAGAGGAAGAGGTGGTCATCAAGAGGGAGATTATCAGGCAAGGAGTTAAGGAGAAGAGTAGCAATATGTCAGATAGATTTTGATGTAAATATATTGTCAATATCTTGGTACAAGCCAGAAGCCCAACAAAGAGAAACTTGTAATTGTATGACCATCAGCAAAAGCCCATTATCATGATTTCCTATGCTCATAATAGTCATCATCATATGTACATCCCTACTAACCATCATACTTTTTTCCCCTCTTTCTGTTTCCTTTTCCTTTTTGAATCTTCACTCCATCTTCCACTCTCCTCTTCACAACAACTTCAGATCGCCTGTGACCTGATCGACCACACTCTTTGGCCCGAGAATGCCCAAGACGGTCATACTCCCAGCCTCGATCTGCGTCCTGCCCGCATCACGAATCACACGCGCACACAGGCCCAGGCTGAGCGCCCGGCCCTGCAGGGTCTCGAGCTGGTCCTGGCCGCCCTTTGCCTGGAGGGCAATCTTGGGCTGGCCCGCGCCTTCCCAGCGGCGCAGCAGCGGGCGGTGGGCCGGGTTGGCGGCGAGCGCCTTGTAGCAGGCGAGCGTGGCGTGGCCGCACTGCGCTGCGATCTTGCCCTTGGTCATGCCCAGGTCGGTGCGGGTGACGAGGACGAGTTTGACTTCGTCGGCAGATGAGTCTGGGAAAGGGGTGGCGGTGTGCGGAGAAGTATCATCATCATCATCGTCGTCGTCGTCAACATCGTCATCGTCTTCGTCGTCATGTTGCTCCCTCTCATCGTCCGCTAGCGCTTCTTCGTCAGACGAGTCAGCGTGGACTGTCACATCGTAGGAATTCGGCCATGATGACTTTTGGTTTTTCGGCGTCAGGGCCGAGGAGTACTTTGATGGGGTCTTGCGGGAGGAGGACGAGGAGAAGAGGCCGATGCTTGAGCCCGAGCCCAGGAAGTAGCCGGTGACGAGGCCGAGGAGGAGCGAGGACAGCGACAGGACAATTGCCGAAGGCGGTGTTTTGTCGAGCACCAGAGACATGATACTGGTACTGCAATGCGGGGGAAAGACAGTTCTGGTGGGGATATGTTGAGAAGACAGACTGCCGTAAAGGGAATAGCAGATGCAGAGCGACTGACTAAGCAAATAACCTTTGGACTAAAAGTTGCCAAGTTGACTAACGTTAATAACTTAATACAACAAGTTGCAACAACTATCAGTACAGAGCAGTATTTCACCACACCGTCAATCATGTCGTGCCCTCAACATGGCATGATTTTCTCTATCCACGACGGCCCCGTCTAAGTTGACCAACATGCAAAACTCTCATACAAGGTCGTACCAGCACCTGGCTGTCGTCATCGAAAAATCGTCAAAATCTCGCCCAAAACTGCCAGCTTCGATAGTGCAAATGAATGAAGCGTCAAGAAGCCAGATGTAGGGGTCAGGCGTAATACAGGTCTCGGGCGAGAAGGGGTGGCTGTCGAGCGTAGCGAAGGGTCTGGCGTAACGAAAGCAGAATGGCGATGTATGTCTCGTGTTCGTATCATGCCTTCCTCCGCATGAATATGCTCTTCGTCTTTGACCGGTCTGGTTTTCCACTGCTTGGCGTCGACGGCTTGCCCGACCGGGTCTTTTTATCATCGTTGTCATTATATTTGTCTTTGTGGATCCTATCCTCACGTCAGTAACCAAACCCAGGCCGGTGCAGGATGGACTTACCAACTGTTGCCAACCATATTGGCGCCTTTCTTCTCGGCTTCTCGATACCACTTGGCGGCCTTCTTCAAGTCCTTCTTACAGCCAATACCTTGAGCGTAGCAAAATCCAGCCTCTGTGAGGGCATCCACATCGCCCCAGGTGCCGGCCATCTCAAAACAGCGCAGGGCCAGTGCTTTGTCCATTTCCATGCCCCAGCCATTGAGATGACACTGACCTAGCTCGTACACTGAAAGCGCAAACTGAGCACGGTGAGCTTTCTTCTCGATAAAGTCGGCCTGTCGCCGATTGCCGGCCGGGCTGGGATTCTCATCCTCGGCAACTTCTAGCTGCGACACATCAACCGCTTTCCGGAGCCAATAAACGCCTTCTGTCGGGTTAGGACGCATACCCCATCCATGGCGACAGGCAAGAGCATAGAGAAGCATGCCAGTTGGATGGTTCTGTTTGGCCGCTATCCGCAGGTGGTATGTAGACTCCTTGAGATCACCGTGCTCGTGTAGGTCGATGGCTTTGGTAACATGGTCATCCGCAGACAGGGCTTGATAGTCGTTCTGAACACGGGCCGTGGCGGGCCGGATGGTACTATTTGATTGGGTATCGGTTGAGGATGCTAGGTCAACCATCGGAGGGGGCATCGATAGCTCAGCTAGTGGCGTGGTGGAAGAGATTGCCTGGGAGCTTGTGGGCTGTTCGGGTGTCGCGGGTGGTGGGAGTGACGAGGCCATAGCGCGCGGTTCGACGTCGACTGAGGGCCGAAGCGGGCTTTGTGCATGGCGAAGAGGAGATGGCGTGCCTGGGGCGGTGCCCTCCTGGCTAGGCCGACCCAGAGATGGCTGGCCATCGAGCGGCGGCGTGTGGGGAGTCGATGGCTCTTTCCATTCCAGTGGGGACGGCGTTGAGTCTGGGAAGAGGACCGAAGTGCCTTCGGATTGGCGACCCCTGGGCAGAGAGTTGGTGGTTTGTGAGTAGAAGGCCTCTCCCGGCAAGCCGTCAGACCGAAGTGATCGCTCTTCGTCGAATGAAGTCGAGGGCGTTGGCAAACAGGGAAGGACGGGGGACAGGAGGCTGCCTTGTGAGGTGGCCGAGTCCTGTCTTGTGGGTGCCAGGTGGCTGTGTTGCATAAGGTTGTGCAGGCTGGACGCACTTATCGGCCGCGAAAAATTGACGCGGGGCCGATGCTGCTTGTGTACCGGGGTCGAGATTGATGAGACCGATTGGGCCGACGGCGATCGCTGATGGGCGCGGCGGTAGGGCGAGGCTGGGGAGTGAGGGGCTGACACGCCGCTGCTGGACGAGAGCTTGCGGGTCTGGGAAAAGGTCGACCCGTTATTCGAGCTGGCATACTCATCTTCTGAGCTCTCGTGGTAGGCCTCGCGGACAAATGCGGGATTTGGCGGCATCAACTTGAGCGAGAAATCCGACCTGGCGTCGGTGCCGAATTCATAGCTCGTGCGCGTGTCTAGCGCAGCCGGCGACTGTGAGCGTGGAATGCCCAAGGCATCGCTGTCGCTGCAAACAGACTGGGTAGGCGTATAGAACAGCTCGCCATCGTTGTCCTGTGATTGATCCCGGGGCACCTGGAGAGAGGACAGATGGACGTAGTACGACTTGTGCCGGTCGCTAGGTTGGGCGTACTGCGGCGTGGGACCGCTGTTCTGACGCCCAACAGGAGATGACGACGGCAGCCAGTCATGATCACTTGACAGCTGCCGAAAGATTGCTGGTCTGTTGTCTTTGAGCTCGCCCAGCGACTTGGTGACGTGCTGGGGTGGCAGGCGTGACATGCGTCGCTCTCCTGTGCCCCGCGTCTCTTCGAGTTCCCGCGCCAGTCTACGGCTGTGGGCAGCAAAGGCATCGAGCGGAGAGAGGGCAGGGGGGATATCGCCGTCCATATGTTGGATACGGGGAGACTGGTCGTCAGCGTTTCGTCGCAACGCCGGGCGCTGGTCGCTCAGGTCAATGAAACGAGGCCGCTCGATAGCCATGGCTGCTGCGGCGAGGAGGAGGCGTGAGCCAGCGCGAGGAAGAGGGATCAGCCGGGCAGGCAAAAGGATGAGTGCCCCGGCAGAGGGAGCTGATCACCCTGGCAGAGGCAGAGGGGCGGAAGGGATGGGTAGTGGTGAGAGCGGGTGTGGTGGCGGCGATTCATTTGCGGCGCTGAGCTACCGGCCTAGCAGGCGTGGTGACGAGGTCGAATCAGCTCAGCAGGGACGAGAGAATAAGGAATAACATGGAGTGGCGATGTCGACGGTGGTGGCAAGCACCTCGGTGAGTACAAGAGACCAAGACCCAGGATTGCCCTGTTGCGGCTGTGTGCAGGGCGGCGCAGGCTAAGGGCAAGCCCAAGGCTTATTACTTATTAGCCCTTAAGGCCGCAGGGGCCATCATCAATTAGGTATTGGGTGTTAGGTGCTGGGCTTTAATTGGAGCATGAATTAGGTGCTGGGCTTTTAATTGGAGCATCAATCGTGTAGGTGTTAGGTGCTCGTGCAGTGTACCACAATAGGCCCGCGCCGAGTCCCAGATTCTGATTCTTTCTTGCAAGCGGCGGGCTTATTATTAGCACTGGGAACCTGATCAGTAGTGAGCAACTGGTGCCCGATAGTTGTATGATGGTGCCAGGTTACCCGTGCCCAAGGACGAAAACTAAGCGTGGCGGTCAGTAGCTGTCAGTAGCTGCGACTTGGTTACGTCGGCACTCAAGAGCAAGGCCATTGCAGATTCCATTCTTCAGAGCCCTTGTCGTCCGAGTAGCTGCCAGCCACGGTGTTGTCTCACCTCGATCCTTTGTCACAGAAGCTGGGGTGCAGCCAACGTGCGGATGATCATTCGATCCAAACCCCAAAGCGGACTGTCCCCGCCCCCAAAACGGCCAAGGACAGGCCTGCCCCTTGTCTGCGCCATTCCTTCCTCGAATTGGCGTGACTTACCTCTCCGTCCCATTTTCTTCTTCTCCGCATATGAGATAGCAACCAGCCACGGTTGACCCGCGGTCTGCTAGACTTCCGCAGTAGCCTCCGTACAATGGCCTGAGGCCAGTACTGGAGCAACGAGGATGCACTTGCCGTGAGTGTACTCCCGTACCTTCCTGCCTTTGGTATTACTCATTTGTTCCACCTATTCATAAGCATGGACCAATCAGCGATTGGCTAGATCGAGCCTTCCCCAATCTCCTCCAATCTCCGTCCATCTTCTCTTCTCTTTTCCCCGAGTACCATGTCGTCGTCGCCGCCTGCTTCCAACATCGTAACGCAAGATCTTAGTGGCGAGGAGGCTGACGGGTTGCTGGCGCACTTGATATCCCTGCTGCCCTACACAATCCCTCTCACGCGACGGCTTCAGTATCACAAAAGGCGGCCGTCGCCCACAGCACACATCCTCCTCGCTTACAGCCTCCCGCTAAATGGCGGGCATGTGCTCCGTGACAACCCGAGTGCCGACGAGAGGACGATTGTGCATCTACTCGCTCCACATGCTACCTGGTTAGCAGCATATGTTGATCTAGCAACTCCCGGGCAGACCCAATCCTGGGTGTTTGCATCTTGGGAACTGCCGACCTCGCTGCCAAACGCTGTGAGGGAGCAAAATCTGGTCCATGCTCTGTTCAAGCATCTGCGGGACAAGCTTGTACCAGCACAGTCCACCGAGCCCACTGCCGAGTGGTTGTTGCTTAGGGATACCGGCAAATATCTGAGTCAGCCATACAGCAGACACAAGGTTCTTTTGGGAACGGTGCATACAAAGGTTTATCAATACTTTGCCCAGGATGCGGTCACGCGCATTGACCCAAGTTATGGCAAGTACATCTTTGACTCTTCTGTCCATCTGATTCCGCCTGCCAGCCTTCCCGACGGATATGTGTTGGGCGACATGACGGATGACCTGCTCCAGACCGTGCTGGACCGGTCACCCATTCCGAGGACGTTGAGAACGCTCAAGTCGATGCTGAATGTTGGGCTCTACCACGGGCAGCGGCCCATAGCCTGGGGCTTTCTCGGAATGGACTACAGCATCTGCTCCATGCACACAGAACCAGAGTATCGCGGACGTGGCCTAGCAGTCGTCGTCGCTCAAGAACTCATCCGCAAACAAAATAATCTGTTTGGAGACGGTCCTGTCCAGTACGCCCATGCTGATGTGTCGAAGAACAATGCGGCAAGCAATGCTGTGATGAAGAAGCTGCAAGGCCAGGTCCTGTGGGAAGTAGCTTGGGTAGAAGTTGATATAGACAGGGCTCTACAGCTTGCAAACACAATATAGGTTAGATTGCACCCGGGTTTTGGGCAAATATACAGTTTGGATTTGGCATTGTGCGATCATTTCTGTCAACAGACGGTCCGTAAGTAGACACCCCGTCGCTCCGATTTGGAGATGCTTTAGCGATGCTTTAGCGATGCTTGAACCGTGCTTCTCTCCCATCTCCCTCCTCCACACACAAGTTACCAGACCACCGGCAGGGTTCGGGAACGATTTGACCACCCACCCAATCCAAATATGGCGACAACTGACGAATCTGAGCATCAAGGTTGGCATGACGAACTGCCACCAGCCTTCAATCACCCAATCAAAAAACCTTTTTCTTTTCTTCTCGGGAACCCCAGTTCCTTGTACCTGGTAGGGCGGTTAAAGCTCTTGCATGCAAAAGAAAAAGAGTTTGGTATGCAGCAGCATGCAGCACATGTACAGGATCCTGATCCTGCCTGTAGATCCTTCGTGCAGAAACCCAGCCAGTTAGAAGAGCAAATTGACTCGGTAACTAATTAAAATATGCAATCCCACTCCAACTCAGGACCCCCAGGAAAAAAAAATAATAATAAAAAATAAAAACAAAAACCATGATCTGAAAGGACAGGAGAGACACAAGTCATTGATTGGTTCCCATCACTCTGATTAAAGGGGTGTGTCACCTGATTAGTGTGTGTGTTGTGTGTACTTTGCCCCTTTCTTTGTTTGTGGTCATCAAAATAGGGGGGGGGGCGGAAAACAAAGAAAGCACAATGACACACACATGACAGATCTGGGAGACAAAGAGAGGGAGCAAGCACTATGTGTGTGCACACCAGGCACGTGCCTCTAACTGGATGTGCGCATGGATTCTTTTCTCCCCCCTTCCCTTTTTCAAGCCACACACCAGCCTCAGCGTGAGTGGGCATTGCATGAATGACATGGCCCCCATGAGCCGAGCAAAACGAAGTGAAAAGAGGAGAAAAGAAAAAAGAAAGCTCCCCGTCTACCCTTGCCAGCCACTCCGTCAGGACTTTTTCTTTTTCTTTTTCGTATTTGTTTTTTGTTTCTCCTTCCTTCAGGGTAAATTAAGGCGAGTAAACATGGGGTTCTTTCGGGCGCGGCCACAGGTGGGAAGAAAGGGGTGGGGCAGATGAAATGGGACTGGGGCAGGGGGGCGGAGGGAAAATAAAAGGAGGAGCCAAAAAGCGCAAGGGTAACTGGCCCGCCATATACGGCGTAATTAGCGTTGAAAATTTGTTTCAAAGTTACTGAATTTCTTGCTTTAGTCACCCACCACCATCATACCATTGCCCGCAACCATCACCAAGCAAGCCTACCTACCACAGTACACGTACCGCTACCTGTCGGTACCGACAACCTTACTCTACTGAAGTTTATGCCCAAGTTACTTTTTTCTTTTTCGTTTTTCATGTACAAACTATTGATTTGCCCAATTTGTCCACTTTTTCTTTTTTCCCTTTGTTTTGCAAATTTTACTTGACTTTCTCAACTGTTCAACCGCTCTCAAGATGTTGTTGTTGTTGTTGTTGTAACAAGTTCCTACTAGTGTATATTGTAATATGTGAAACATGACAGGTGCCAAGTCGACCTGTCCCCTTTTCCTTTTTTCGTTCTTTTGGCTTGAACGTGCTGGGTGCCTCGTTCTGGTTAGCGTCGCCAGGTTACGCGGCGCGTCTTTTGTTCTGTTCCCTCGGCTGTGATTTGTCCTCTTTTTGCCTCGCTTCTGCATAATGAGCTTAGTTGCACATGCAGCTGCATGCCGCATGATGCTATCCTGCAAGGTGACGGAGAAATACCTGCCTTCCTGATTTTTTGCCAGGGTAAGTGGTTGCGGGGGAGGACGGCGGCGGCTACTATCATCGGCAAGGTTGGGCAGCACTTTGAGAGGAAGAGTGAGAAAGAGGAGTAACAAAATCGAGATTGAGAAGGCAAAAGACAAGGTCTTTGATGTGCTTTTGTAACTGTTTGTGAAAGACGCCGATAGATTATTAGTACGACCCTAGTGTAAACACATGTTCTATCTGACTACCTCGAACCAAAATATCAATCAGCTTGATTGATCCCGCAAATCCCCACACCTTTTCGTTCGCTGCACTTCTGCCAAATTCAGGCAGATTGGTCGTTCCACAAATCCCAGAGATTCGTCGTATCTTGATAACGTCAGGGTGATGCGATGTCGTGAAAATATCCATTTACAGCAGAGCTGCAGCGACGATAGCCAGACCGGCACCGACCAGCTTCTGCACGCCGGCAGTGGGCTGGGCAGCAGCACCAACGTACGAAGAAACGCCAGTCGATGTAGCAGCGGCAGCGCTAGTGGCAGCCTCGGAGGTAGCAGCGACCGAGGTCACAGCAGCGGAGGAAGCGGCGACAGAAGAAGCGGCGACCGAAGATGCGGCAGCAACCGAGGAGGCGGCAGAGGTAGCAGCAACGCTGGCGGCAGGAGAGCTGGCAACACCACCGCTGGCCCAGCCGGAGCTGGCAGCTGCGGGAGCACTAGATGCGGCAGGAGCGCTGGAAGCGACGGCGGGAGCGCTGGAAGCAGCAGCAACTGAAGTAGCAGCCGATGTAGCGACAGCCGGGGCACTGGAGGCTGCAACGGAGGAAGCAGCAGCGCTCGAGACAGGAACGGGGGCGACGGCTGGGACGGACGAGGCTGCGACGCTGGTCTCGGCAGCTGGGGCGCTGGACTCGGCGGCAGGGGCGCTGGAAGCAGCAGCAGCGCTGCTCCACTCAACCCAGGTGCTGCTGGCAGCGGCCACGCTGGTGGCAGCCGGAGCAGAGGACGCAGGTGCAACTGAAGTGGCAGCGGCGCTGGTGGCGGGGACGGAAGCAGCGACGCTGGTGGCGACAACCGAGGAAGCGGCGGCGGTCGACACCTCAGGGGCCGAGCTGACTGCTACTGGGGTCGACTCAACAACAGCAACGGAGGAAGAGGACCATCCGCTCCAGTCACCCCAGTTTCCATCAGTTCCACCGGGAGCAGCAACAGCCAGGGAGGCAAAGGCCAAGGCGAGTGTGAGGTGCTGCATCTTGACTGATGTGGATGTGGGAGTGGTGGCTGAGGCGAGTTTCGTGGTTTATTGGTATGTCGAGAGCGAATGTGTGATACCAGCGAGGGACTTGTGGTAGTGATGGAGCAGTGATCGTGAAGGGAGTACTCACCTGGCCAAGGGGGATGGGCTATATAGCATCCAACATGACTGCCGTGGTGGGGAATAGTCCATCTGGTGGGACAAGTGGCTGCAGGGGCGGGGGAAGTCAAATCACAAGCGCTCCTGCCTCTAAGCAAACATCCGAGGGGCCGATCCAGTATGGCCACGAGCACCGTTGTGCCTGCTCTTGAGACATTTCCAGGATGGGCAGGCAGGATTGACAGCATTGAACATGGAAAGTGGGGATCTAGCCGCGGGTGGCTGGTGAAGGCAAAATGCGCATGCACCCAATCAAGGGTTGCTCGGACGATGGCTTCTTCCCCAACCAATGCAATGGAGCTGCCTCGATGACTCGAGGTCCCTGGCTAAGGTTGGGGTCCGGAGAGTGCACAGGGTCGTCTGGTGGCAGCTTCGTCCAGGCACATCCCGCCCGAAACACCATGCTCCGCCCTGCTCAGTCAGGAGGCTGACGCAATTCCAAGGCCAGCCAATCGAGCCCGCGGCCTCCTCTGCTCCTTAATATGTCAAAGTGCAAATTTGAAGCTGGGGTGGCATGTGAAGTATGCTCCAAGCTTGCACCAAGCTTGCCCACAGCTCTTTGCGGGCGTCTGGCCATCCTTCGGTCCCCGTGACTCCACCATTCTCCAACTGCTGGCCTGGCCTCGTCATGTTGGCTCGTGAGGGGATTAGCAGGACCAGCCTCTTGGTTTCAAATTGAGCCACCATCACGCTGCATTTGACCTGTACAGTGCACTTACTATTCCCTGCCCGCAACCTTTGGCTTTTTTAGTCCCCTCGCACGCAAAAGACCGCAACCGATTGAACCGATGGCGTTCGATTCCCACATCTCCTTCACCCTCGGTAAGCCCGGCCCGTTTCCCACCAGACTCCACTCAATTTACTGACGGCCCCGAATACACAATCTGCCCTTGGTAGGTAATGGTGGTCTGAAAGAGAGTGGTGGTCACAGCGCCAAAGTCTGATTCTCAACCGTGCCAGGACCTTCCTGGCCAAAAAGAGGTATGCAGCATAGCTCAAATACGAAAGCTCGCTGAGCTGCTCTGACACGTGATGGTTGTGCACACAGATTGGACGAAGGTTGGTTATGCAGATCGTTTTGCTCGCTTCCCGTACAATATAACATCTGACAGCTAGCTCCAGCCCTGCGTCGGTTTCGAGGCAGTGCCCAGAACGATACTGTCAACTTCACCGTTTCCTACCACCCCTTCCAGCTGAACCCAGAAACCACGAAAGAAGGTGAGGACAAATATGAGTGGTATAAAAAGAGCAAGTATGGGGACTCTGAAGACAAACTGGCCATGTACATCAAGGTTATGACGGCCTACGGACAGAGTGCTGGCATCAACTACAAGTTTGGCGGCACTATTGCTAACACGCTCGACGCCCATCGTGTAATCCAACACTTTCAGGAAGAAAAGGGGCCAGAGGTTGCAGACAAGATCATCAATTGTGAGGCTTCTGGTAGTGACATTCGGGCCAGTTCCTTGCTGACAATGCAACTAAAAGCTCTGTACTCTCAATATTTTGAAGAGGAGAAGCATCCATCGTCGGTCGAGACGTTGCTCACTGCTACCATAGCAGCCGGTATTCCCGAGAGCGAGGCGAGGCCGTTTATTGAGGACGGGAATGAAGGGCTCTTTGACGTGAAGAATAGGATCCAGGAACAGGCACACAATGGAATAGACAGTGTGCCCTACATTGTCATTGAAGGCAAGCGACGCGACATCACGCTCGTTGGTGCTAAGGAGGTTGAGGAATATGAAAAAGCACTAGCCCAGATTGCGAAAGAGAGCAACTAGCCAGAAGTTGGAAGTGCCAACGTTGTTCTCTCTTCTGCAGTCTGCCAGACGGGGTGATATTCGATCTGTCGTGTTTGTTCCTGCCTATTCCATGCTTCAGAACTACCCCGCACTTTTCCTCCGTCCACACCGATAAAATGCTGACAAAAAAAGCTTGGCCGACAACATATCACTCTAATTACACATCATACTTGAAAGTCTTCCATGTTTCATTGCCTGGCACTCGCTCCCATGGAGGCGTGTCCCATTATAGACCGTTCGGCTTGACGGCGTTTTTTGTTGTTTGATCATTCTTTGCTAGAATTGAATTGAATTCACGCCTTTTAAACAATGACCACCACCACGGAGAGTGGTGGTGGCGGCGGCGGCGCAGCACGACCCCCAAGCCCGCCATCTGCATCTGTCCACTCGCAACTACAGCAGCAGAAGAAGAAGAAGAAGAAGCCATGGGACCATCAACGACGACGACGACGACGAAGCCCCTCGTTTGGCTCCAGCCACTCGCAGCCGATTGCGCCGACGACGACGGCGGCCATCCCGAGTGAAGGAGGAGGAGGAGGAGGAGGAGGAGGAATAAGAAGAATAAGAACCAGGACACCACGATGGTGGAAGATACGATGGTTCAAGGGCATGGCAGACGACATCAAGAGACGCGCGCCATTCTACTGGTCCGACTGGCGGGATGCGTGGGATTACCGTGTCATCCCGGCGACTGTGGTAGGTACGGATTTGCACTGCACTCCACTGCACTATACTGCTGCTGCTTTATATGCCTCCCTTCTCTTTCCCTCCCTCCCTCTCTCTCTCCCTCTTTCTATCGACCTGTTGTTTGTTCCATTCTGGTTACCTATCTACAAAAAGTCGGCAGGAGGCTAACTCCGAGTGTTTTAATTTAGTATATGTATTTTGCAAAGTATGCGACGACGCCCGAGAGTATCTTTCCCTTGTTTTTTTTTGTTTGTTTTACGGTCGGCCTCGTTTTATATGTTTCCTTGTCTCGGATTCTATCAACAGCGGTTCTTTCGGGTTTTGGGTGGTGATAATATATACATGTATATGCTGACTCGCTGCTAGTATATTGCCTGCGCTTGCCTTCTCACTCGATATGTTTGCAAAAGTATGGTCCCCCCCCCCTCCTTTCTCGCGATGCCATGCCGTCCCGTACTGGCGCCGTCCCTGTTCTGACTCTGGGACAAGACCCACGACTCCTTTGGCGTCAACGAAGTCCTGCTGTCCTCGGTCATAGCCTGCGTCATCTTCAGTCTGTTCGCGGCACAGCCCCTCGTCATCGTCGGTGTTACTGGTCCTATTACCGTCTTCTCATACACGGTGTATGACATTGTCGTGCCCCATGGGTACAACTTCTTCGCCTTCATGGGCTGGGTCGGGATCTGGGCTCTGATCATGCATTGGATCCTCGCCATCACTAATTCCAGCAACGCGCTCACATATGTCACCCGCTTCTCCTGCGACACCTTTGGCTTCTATGTGGCCTTCATATACCTACAAAAGGGCATCCAAGTCCTGACTCGCCAATGGGGATTCGCCGGCCCGACGTCTGCCTACCTGCAGATCACGCTCTCCCTTCTCGTGCTGGGAGTTGCCTTCCTGTGCGGTGTCATTGGACATTCAAAGCTCTTCCACCGACACGTGCGTCTATTCATCGAGGATTATGGCACTCCCTTGACGATTGTCTTCTTCACCGGCTTTGTGCATATTGGCCACATGCGCGGCGTCCATTTGGAGACACTCCCAACCTCGAAAGCCTTCTCTCCCACAGCGGATCGCAATTGGGTTGTCGATATTGGCAACGTTGGCGTTGGTGAAGTCTTCCTTGCCATCCCGTTCGCCCTGCTCTTGACCATCTTGTTTTGGTTCGACCACAATGTGTCCTCTCTCATCGCCCAAGGAACCGAGTTTCCGCTACGCAAGCCACCCGGCTTCCATTGGGGTGCGTTAATGAACTAGTCCTGTTGCTTTCCTCTAGCATTGTTGAGCTGACTCATCTCGTTCAGATATCTTCCTGCTTGGAATCAGCACCGGCATCACAGGCATTCTGGGCCTTCCTTTCCCAAATGGACTCATCCCACAAGCACCCTTCCACACACAATCACTGTGCGTGACAAAGCAAGTCATTGAGCCGGGGGAGAAGTCAG
Source organism: Chaetothyriales sp. CBS 134920 (assembly GCA_003693665.1). Classification (NCBI taxonomy): domain Eukaryota; kingdom Fungi; phylum Ascomycota; class Eurotiomycetes; order Chaetothyriales; family Domatiomycetaceae; genus Domatiomyces; species Domatiomyces catenatus. The sequence continues at coordinate 361,240 of QQSL01000006.1, forward strand.
CAAAGATGGTACGCGTGGTTGACCATGTGGTGGAGCAGCGGCTCAGCAACCTCGCTCAAGGTCTCCTCTTCCTCGTTACCATGACAGGCCCACTCTTGCATGTACTGCACCTCGTTCCACAGGGCGTACTGGCCGGGCTCTTTTTCGTCATGGGCGTGCAGGCCTTGCAGGGAAATGGCATCACCCTGAAGCTTCTCTTCCTCTTGCAGGACAAGGAATTGACTGACAAGTCTGATCCGCTAGCGCAAATCGAGCGACGCTCAAGCATCTGGGTCTTCGTAGCCCTGGAATTGATCATCTTTGGCGCCACGTTTGCCATCACTCAGACGATCGCTGCGATTGGATTCCCCGTCATCATCATACTAAGCATCCCATTCAGATCATTCCTCATGCCAAAGTGGTTTAGACCTGATGAGTTGAGGGCCCTCGATGCACCCACAGCAGGAGCATTCGTCATGGAGAGCGTTGGCGGAGCGTACGAAGAGGACGGGAGTAGTGATAACCCTAGGATACCGCGAGTAGACGTCGATGACATAGATGAGGCTGTGACTGTCGATGATGCCGTCGAGAGGGGCGAGAGCCATGAGTTGAGGAATCGACTAGGGAAGGAGAGATAGAAGAGATGGCATACTACCAAAGAGCATAATTTTAGAATCAGGAGAAGCGTAATGGATTGCTGATTGATTAACATGGTAGGAAAATCTCGGGAAATAGATGATGTCACTTCGATCTATATTGTCAGAGCCTGTAGCCGGGAGGTATTCCGTCTGCTGCCGGGTTGCAGTGCTGACTGAACAAGGGAGAGGGGAAGATAGACTTGGTAGAGCCACCAGAAAGGCAGGGGGTCACCAAAATGGTAGACACATTCCTGGCCATCCAGAAGGTGACTCGCAAGCGTGAATAGACTGCCGAAAAGCCGGACGATTCCAATCTTCAAGCTCAGAAAGTTCTGGACAGGTAATATGGCCAGCTGACTCAAGTCGTAGCCCAGCGAATAGATGACTCGACCGGCCAGAACCTCGTTGGTGTTGTCAGCTCCTTCATAATGTTCCGCAGTCTCCGACACGGTGCTGTTTGCGACAGACGCCACAGCAGCGAGATATGATTGTGTCAGAACTAAATAACCTTGCAGCCCCTGAAAAAGAAGGAGAGAGGCATCTGGTTCAAGACGGCCATCGACAGAGAGATGGAGCCTCTCCACCCCCGTGAGGGATGAGGCCTCGTCTGTGACAAAATCGATGATGGTGTGCCCTGTAAAGTCATCGCCAAGACTCGCACATAGAGCTTCCACATAGCTTCGAAGGGCCTTGCTCGTCGCTGACAGGGGTGGCAGGAGGCAAAGATACTTGGGAGCAGGAAGAGGGCTGGCTGCAAATGCCCTCAGATGGCCCCCAACTACAATGCCAACGGTTGTGTATCGTTCCTGGCCCTCAACATACTGCCTCAGCTGCCAGGGAGAGTCTTTTTGAACCTTGGCCTGGGAGACCGCATGGTAGGTCTGGCTGAGTGTGCGACGGGGGAGGACTGGTTTTATCCCAGTGCCGTCTGGACGAGTCAACTTGTATCGCTTCTTGCCCTGCGAATTGTTGAGCACGTTGTGAATCTCTGCCCGGCTGCCAACTCGGTAGTTGTCGAGGCTGGGGAGACCACGACTACCCGCGTAGCCAAGGAAGGCGTCAGGGCCGGCGAACAGATCTGTATGCTTGTCGTTGGGGAAGAACGCCAAACACCTAGACCTCCTTTCCACTACCGCCTTTGTGTGTCTTAGATATGAGCTGTGCCTCGGCTGAGAGCAGTCAATCCACAGGTCAATGTTCTCACGCTGAACGAGGTCTAGGATCTCTTTTGCAGATTCCCCGGCATACTCTTCCGCCAGGGCGTGCTTCAGCTGGTAGAATCTCGAGAGCTTCACGAAGAGGCGAGCGTGTAAAGGCAGCAGTCCATGTCCGGTAGCCACCGCAGTCACGTTGTGGCCTGTGGCGTAGAATGCCCGTGCCAGATGGAGTCCGTGGGGGGTTTCAATCCCGGTGATCAGGATATTATGGCGCTGGAATCCTCAGTTGCGCCGCAGCCGCCCTCGAAGGCTCGGTTTAGGATCGAGAGCGAGCAGGATGTAGTTAAGGCAGAGAGCTGCGACCGATAAGGGAAAGAGGGAGAGCACGAAGCCAGCCAGGGCTAGAGACTGCAGTCGTGACACGAGCGTCACGGTCTCTTCACATCAACCACAACTCTATCTGACCCGAGTCTGAGGAACCAGAACTCTAACGGAGCGAGTTCGATCGGGGAGTGGTTGATCTTGGATCTACGGTAAAGTTAGCATTTTCGGTTTTCTGGGGTAAGTGTTAAGGTGCGGATCTATTCTGCCTGATACGATAAAAGAAGGAAGGCAGATATCTGGCTGCTTGTAGCCCTAGGCATTTGGAATCTCCGGCTTCATGGGCAGCGAGGAGGACAGAAGGTCAGAAGCCCCAAATTCCGGGCGTTGTTGCTCAAAATCAGTAACTGCGTAGGGCAAGCGCGATCGAGGCGCAATTGGTGGGGTACTTTTAGCGAACGATCAGTGGGGCCTCTTAGCGATGATTAGGCAGGTGTCGACCACTAAGGCCTGTCAAAGCGTCAATGTGGTGCAGATTAAGCCGCCCTCAGCTTGGAAGTCTGTTGCCAAAACAACAAAGTGGGATGGAGAGCATGGTTGATCGCTCAAGATCCCTGTTGCAATCTGCCCAGATCGCCAAGGTCTGTTGTTGGTAAGACTCTTCTCTGTCGCTCGCTCTTTCAACTTCGACTTGGTCGCTCCTTCCGCGCGCGCACCGTGTCCTGTTTCACCCACGCGTGTGTGTCATCCGCCCCGCGCAGGTTGCCTTCTCTCTGCAGCTCTCTATTGTCAAAAGCGCCATCGATTTGCATCCTCGCATACTTAATCATATCCCACCATGTCGCACCCAGGCGGTCAAGCTGCCGACTATTACAGCAGCAACAATAACCAGAACGGGTATCAACAGTACCAGGCTCCTCCAGGCCCTCCCCAGGGCTACCAAGGCTACCAAGGCTATGCTCCTCCTCAAGCAGCTCCTCAGCCTCAGGGCTACCAACAAGCCCCGCCCACCGACGCGAAATACAACTACCAGCCGCCGACGTACGGACAGAGTTTCAATCCACCCCAGGATGACAAGCAAAGCTTCCAGGAAACCTTCAAGATTCAAAAGCCAAAATGGAACGATATATGGGCTGGTCTTCTGGTCAGTCTTCCGCCCGTTTGAGGTGGCAAGTTTGATGCTGACATTACTGCAGCTGATTGCAACCTTCTGTGGGTTTGTCGCCGTCAGTGGCTTGTCTCTATACCGCTACACTCGCTATCGTCAAGAGAACGGCACCGGCATTTACAATAATTCCAACGACTTCTCTCTCAACTCCAATACGCTCATTCTCGCCGGATTCGTCTTGGCCGTTGCCTTTGCATTCTCTTGGGGCTACTTCCTGGCTGCTCGAGCCTTCACCAAGCAGTTTGTCTGGATTACTGGTATCTTGAATTGCGCCTTGGCGATTGGCACCGCGGTGTACTACCTTTACAGGAAACAGTGGAGCGCCGGCATAGTATTTGCCATCTTTGGCGTCTTCTCGGTCATCTGCTTCATTAGCTGGATCCCGAGAATCCCGTTCGCGGTCGTGATGCTGCAACAAATCATGGACGTGGCTCGCCTGCCTCGTGTGCATGTGTTCCTGATCAGTCTGATTGGCGGCATTGCAAGCCTTGCCTTTGCAGCCTGGCTCTCGGCCACCGTGGTGGGCATCTACACTGCCTACATGCCTAGCGGCTCGGGCGAAAACGCAAATCCTGCATGCAACGACGGCGGCTGTTCTAGTGCCCGCGTGGCTGGGCTGGTTGCATTTGTGACATTTGCCGGTTATTGGATCAGCGAGTGGATCAAGAACACGATCTACACTACTGTTGCTGGTGTGTATGGATCGTGGTATTTCTGTGCAGGCAAGCCTGGTGGCATTCCCAGAGGCTCTTCATTTGGCGCCTTCCGCAGAGCGACCACGTACAGCTTTGGCTCCATCTCCCTGGGCAGTTTGATCGTGGCGTTTATCAATCTGCTTCGACAAATCTGCAGTGTGGCACAACACCAGCAGGCAGCTGATGGAAATATCATTGGGACGATTTTCTTCTGCATCCTGAGCTGTCTTATTTCCCTGCTTGAATGGGCCGTGCGATTCATCAACCGATACGCCTTCTCTCATATCGCTCTGTATGGCAAGGCATACTTTGCTGCGGCCAAGGACACATGGACTATGATGAAAGATCGCGGCATCGATGCGCTTGTCAATGACTGCCTGGTTGGTCCAGTCTTGAGCATGGGCAGCTTGTTTGTGGCATACCTCTGTGCTTTGCTCACCTACCTCTATCTTCAGTTCACGGACCCTGCATACAATGAGGGTAACAAGTTCACGCCCTTCATAATGGCATATGCCTTTCTCATTGGCATGCAAGTGTGCCAGATCTTTACAGCACCAATCTTGTCTGGGATTGACACGACCTTTGTTGCCATGGCATGGGACCCCCAGGTTGCAGTCACTGACCACCCTGAGTTTTGGAACAAGCTTGTACAAGTCTACCCTCGAGTCCAACAAATTATCCAGGCTGCACATGCGTGAAGGAGCTTGTTGGCCGAGTGTTTGGTGATGCAATCTGCGTCCTACGTACACATATGTTAGCAGTACTGGCAAAAGCTTGGTCTATTGCTATTTCCTGTTGAAGTAAGGACTAATATTGATATTGATACCCCTTTGCATTGATTGTATATTTGGCCTATGCCGTTGATTTATGTCTTGTCTGCCGTTGATTTATGTCTTGTCTGCCGTTGATTTATGTCTTGTCTGCCGTTGATTTATGTCTCTGCCGTTGATTTATGTCTTGTCTGCCGTTGATTTATGTCTCTGCCGTTGATTTATGTCTCCTGTGCCACGTCAGTCTTCTGGCCCACCGTACAAGTGAACCACTGAGATATACTAACGTGGCAAAACGAAACCTTGATGAGTTCTGTGAGTTCTTGTCCTATCGCCAAACCGTTCGAAACACTGTTGTGCTCCTAGCACAGCCTCCTGACAAATGAGGTGCCTTGCATTGGCTCTCTCACTTGGCGGTCTATACCCATAGGCTGTCGCCTGTCTCCCTCGCCGATGAGTTCGCCTCATCGGTGGAGAGCAGCGGTCCCAACCCTTAAGCGAGTTACCCTCAGCGAGTCGGGACTCTTGCCACACACTCTTGGTGACTGAGCACATCACGCGTCGATCGGCCCGTAGTCAGTCAGGATTTGTGCACATTTGAGACGCGTGTTTGAAGAGGCTGTTTCACTGGCAACCTTAGCAACCACAGGCTGTGATCACTGATACGGATACCCAGGCTGAGAAGTCCTCCGTCTGACTTCTGACATCATCTGGAGTGTTCTGTGTGGCGCTGCCTCAATTTTTGCCACTTGGTGCATCAGACTTCCGCCACTTCGCAGACGACGACAGCTATGGCTATGCACCAGGAGAGACTCGTCTCTGGGGCAGCAACCCAGATTATTGGCCGACCTGACTTTTGCTTATCCAGGCCCAGCAGCGACCTACCGCCGCCGTACGCCATGTTTGGCCAGGGCGATGGCGAGTCACGAGGTCCACAGCCTCCGTCACATGATCGCTCCCAAACAGGCTCCCGTTTTAATTATTTTTGGTTACCCCCCGTTCGTTGCTGCCTGCATCGCGACATTGCGGCTTCTGCCTAGAATAGCTCTGTACCCCCCGGGCCGACCAGGCATTGCTATCACTGGCCGGACGGAGTCCATCACGCGGTACTGTTGTGCTGCGATGGGAAGTAGTGAAGCCTAATATTAATGAGTCTTACATGAGGCAAATCCAGCAGCAGCCTTTTCTTTTATACTCCCAGTGTCATACTAACATTCCTTGGGTCGTTGACGACCTCGGCCGTTGATTAATCTAGCTGGCAATTCAGAGGGAATGGCTGCAAATCGGCAAATTCCGAGTGCAGCATCATCACCGGCCAGTCCAGTGGATATGAACTCTTCCCCAGCACCAGAGTCGAAGCCGTCGGATGTGTCGGCGGAGGCGGCGGCAGCGGCGCCTCGGGCACCCCCATTGTCATCTTCTCCTAACGCGTCCTCGACCTCAAACGTGCGCCCCAACAGGTCTCCTCCTCGAAATGCTGCCAATGAGATCATCTGCAACCACCCACAGTGCCAAGACAGGCAGCCGCAGGAGACGTTCAAACGGCGATGTGAATACAACAAGCACATGGACCGACACGAACGTCCGTACAAGTGCCGTGAGCCGGGCTGTGAACTCAGCCTCGGTTTCACATATTCGGGGGGGTTGTTGAGGCACCAGCGCGAGGTGCATCAAATGCACCTGTCGAGCAAACCCATCCTGTTCTGCCCCTTTACAAACTGCAATCGAAGCAATGGCAGGGGATTCACGAGAAAGGAAAATCTAGAGGAACACAAGCGCAGGCGCCATTTGGGAGAACTGAGTGTACATAGACCGTTGGCCGCAGCACAAGACGCCGCGCTTGTTGCGCCAGCGCCAGCGTCAGCGTCAGCGTCAGCGACAGCGACAGCGACAGCGACAGCGACATCAGCATCAACAGCAACCCGCAAGCGGAAACGCTTGCTTACCCCGCATGCAACCGAGGACGAGGAAGACTTTCTGACCGAGCATTCTGTGGCTAGTGATCTCGAAGCCCACTCGGCGGTCGTCAAAGCACTGCGCACTCTGCTTGCGCAAAAGGACGACATCATCCACTGGCAGCAGACGGAAATACAAAAGCTGCAAAACATCATCACAAGCCTGCCACAGCAAGCCCTGTACAGCATTAACGCGGCGAGTATGTTGGGCCTGGCTGGATCAGACGATGGGGCAGTTGGTCGTTCGGCTGATGAGGTGAGCCCTGATGCCTGATGTGAAGAGAGGTGGGCTGAAAGGCTGAATTGAGAGGCCAGCCAGGCAGACTCGTCTCTTTTTGGTGTCGAATTACGATCAGACGTAAGCAAAGTCATGTCAGTCTTGATTTTCTGTTGTATACCAACTTATATACGGCGGCCGGTGGGTTGTTTTCTCCTTTCAGTCTCATATGATACCCTCAAAATAAATACGGCAAATGCAATCATCTTAACAGTCATTCAGCCGTAAAGCCGACCACTACCAAGCAAGGGAATATGCACAATGTGGTTGAATAATCATCGAGCGGTATAGTGACAAGCTTCTTCGGGATTGATTGCTAGCAAGCTCATGGATCTTGAATCTTGAGTACGCTCTTGCCCAGATTGTCGCCCCTCAGCATGGCCAAGAAGCCGTCGACGGCGTTGTCAATGCCGTCAGTCACATAGTCAACCGCCTTGAAGCTGCCATCTGCAATCCACGCGCTCACATTCCGGTCTCTCTCCTCCTCCCACCGGGCCACATTTGGGTCATAGACCAAGAAGCCTTGCCACTTGAGCCGCTTCCTGACCAAGGCACTGGTATTCTTGACCCCGTACGCCTCGTCGACGCCCTTGTTGTTGTACTGACTAATGGCGCCGCACGCGACGATGCGGCCATAGATCTTGAGATGCTCGAGGGCGACATCCAGCAGCTCGCCGCCGACATTGTCGTAGAAGACGTCAATCCCATCTGGCGCCAGACGCTGGAGCGCATCGCGCGGATGCTCCTTTTTGTAGTTGAAGGCCGAGTGGAAGCCCAGCTGCTTGGTGACAAAGTCGACCTTCTTGTCGTCGCCCACGCTGCCAATCACATGCAGCCCTTCGCGCAGGGCGATCTGCCCGACCATCTGGCCAACGGCGCCCGCCGCGGCAGAAACGAGGATGATCTCGCCCTTCTTCGGCTGGACAATCTCATGCAGCGAGCCATACGCGGTGAGCCCGGTCATGCCCAGCGGGCCAATGTAGGAAATCAGCGGCACACCTGGCTTTTCCTCGATAATCTTGATGAGCGAGACGCGCGACTCCTCCACTGCGGTGTAAGACTGGATGTAAGCGCTAAGCAGGGCGACAATCTGGCCTTCCTTGACCTTGGGCGTGTCAGATTTCAGCACTTTGCCAATCACCGTCGCTGACACCACAGGCTTGCCGGGCTCAAAGGCAGATGAGTAAGATGCCACTCGGGCGTCGCGCATGCGGCCCCGTTGAGACGGGTCGAACGAGGCGTACAGGTTCTTCGTCGTGAAGCCATTCTTGGGCGGAGGCGCTGCCAGGTCAAAGCCAATGTCCTCAACCGCAATGTCCTGGCCTGGGACCGGCCAACCGTGAGGTGGTTGTTTGAAGAGAAAGGCCTTGTTCACGATTGGAGAGCCCATGGTTTGCTGCCACTCAAAAGACCAGTGGTGGTGGTGATGAGGAAGGGAGAAAGGGGCAAAACCAACTACTACTTGCAAAGATGAGGGAGAGTAGAAACGAGAAGAACTCCACCTCTGTTTGACAATCGCCACCTTACTTAACCGATATGAAGATCCAAAGTAGCATTAATAATGAGGAATGAGGAACCCCCCCTTTGCCTCGGTTATGACGCCGCGGGGTACGTAGTGCTTAGTAATTCGATGAATCTGGAAAAGAATGCACAATGGCGTGTGGGAGAATAATGATGGATCTGAGGATAGCAGTGATGGGCAAAGAGCTGTTGAGTTTGTGTGTGACTGACAGATTATATACGTGGTAGTCCCGAGAAAGCCGAAAGTCAGCAGCTTATGTACGAGAGTATGTCCCTTGCATATTAAAAAAAAAGAGGGCAGGAAGAGAACAGACGGAGGAACTAAAGTCCGAGTGCTTGGCGAACTACTAACTGAGATGGGAATAGCGTGAGAAAGGTACGCACAGAAAAATATCAACTTCCCACTGTGGACAACCATCAACAGATGTGGCACTGTCAGTGAGACCAAGCTAACATGCTGCTAGAAATTACACAGTACAGGTGGATCAGAAGATCACTGCATCGCTGCATCTACACAGTATCTGTGGCAACTCATGTAAGTGCTGACTCTGACGCCGTCGACCACTCAGACCCGTGCCCACTCACCTGACTCGTCCAAGCACCAATAAGAGCATCAACAATGAGCAGACATTCGTTAAAACCTATGCAGTAAGCATGTATCAGTACCTACGAGTCTGCCCTGCTGACACGTTAGAAGGCAGAATCTATCGACGTCGAGGCGTATACTCCGTCTTAGTAATTAGCTGCAGGCGGTGTAAAACTGGGGAGGGCGGCTAAGTTAGCCGATGGATATCTACACTATGCACAAGCTGTGTCCGGCAACGGGGGGGAACAGGTAGGTCCTTTCGCTTGGCTGGTAGTGCGCGTTTATTACGATACAAGAATACGAGCACATCACCGGATCATCCCGTGTCAGCGTGTCAGCGATAGCACCACCACATTGTTCGTACCGTACCGCAGCGATTAAACGCAAAGGGACACGACAACATTGGGCGCCTCTCGCTCTCCCACACCTGTGGCTCACGTCCACCAAGTGTCATATGATTGAATTCCCCGAAAGCTAAGATGCTTCGCTCTTCTTCGCCCTCTCTTTCCTTTGCACTGCCCTCCCAGTCTGTGGCAAAAAAAAAGTACCAAATCCATCCCACGTGCCACGATACCTTTTTCATGCCACGTTGCAATCTACATGTAGTGTACGTGTGTACTTTTTGTCGTACTCGTATCGACCCACTGACGCTTGCAATTTTGGACAACGCCGCCTTTCCCAGCTGGTGAAGGCTGGGCCCAAATTGGGTATGGCGCAAGTTTGCGGCCATAGCTGGACACGAATGCGGCATAGGTCCATCTATATCAGGAAAGACGCTGTCACGCTAAACTTGTCAGCATATCACTAGAGCTAGCTGGCTAAAAGTAGAAGTCTCCAATAATGGAGATGTCCAATTGACCGCACATTGTGGCATCAAGGAAGTGGGTGTATTCTTCAAAATCACTCTCATCACTTCTCACCCAGCCCCCAGCATGCAGACATGTCCAATCGGGCTTTCGGCAGGGGATTCCGGATCTGGTTTCGACAACAACTTTTAGCATCAAATCCCCGATCTTGGAAACCGCATCGAATGGGGAAGGTGCACGGACTATCACTCGGTGATCAGCCGTTGAACCCGATATTGGGCCAATCCCCTCGTTTCAACGGTGCGGCGAGGGTCCTCCATTTACCCTATTAGGCTAATAGATAACTCGGGGACGCAACGTGGTGTGGCGGGCCACGGCACTAAACAAGGCGTGATCCTCCTCCACTCATTCCCGTTGCGGGGTCATGACTGACTCGGCCAGCCTCACATCCTCCATCTTCTAGCTTCTATTCACCACCCACACACACACCACACTCGTGGTCATGGCATGTGAAGGAAGTTGAAAGGCCATACAGCGTGCATGCACATGGGGGGCCCAAAACCCTAAGCCAGGAGGTGGTGGCGAAAAAACAAAAGAGCGGTCGTGTAAAGCAAAAGAAGTGGTTTCCAAGCGTAAGCGAGTAGAGACTAATAATCGCACTACACTATCGTTCCCTGCAAGCACACAAACTCGGAGGGTGATGATCGGGCTGCGAACAGAGGGCCCCTGTTTGGCAGTGTTTTGCAGTGGTTTTGCCCCTCCAATCAGCCATGACATCAATATAAAGATCTAGAAGGGCTTGGCAGACACCGAGCCAGGGAAGGAGCGATCAAGGGGGCAAAGTGGGCAACGTGGTCAAAGTGGTCAAAGCGGTCAAAGTGGTCATCTTTGCGCCTGCCCAGGAGACGTGCCTTCCAGCTCCATGAAATGATTTTCAGCCATAGCGCCTGCTGGCTTGGCGAAATGGCTGCAGCCACATTGCAGTAGACTGCATGGCCTCACGTGTGATTGGCCGCCCTCGGCGGCTTTGTTTCCGAGGCTCCACAAGAGCGGTGCTCCACTTGTTGAATTTCGGGTCATTAGAGCCTCTAAAGTGTATTCGGCCTCTCTCATACGCCCACCGCATACCAGGGGGGGCCAGAAAGCGAACGACCTTGGCCTCAGCCTGCACTACTGTGTGGCGTGTCTCTTGTACTCTGCCTGTTCTGGCTCTCATATACGCTGGCAAGACCTGGAAGACCCTGCTTGGGAAGCACCTCCCTATCCAATTGCCTGACTGAACCCTTTGACCTGACTGCAATGTAATTCGACCTCCCAAGCAGGACAGCTATCTGGCCCTGTCGCGGCCATTGCCTCTTGGTCTCACTTGTGCGCTGATTGCCTATGGTAGGACCCCACAGGCTTCAGTTATCGGTCGTCAGACTTTGCTTTGTCTGTCCTCTACCCCCTTTCTGTCTTTGTCGGCAACACCCTCGCTCGCCTTAATTATATGCTTCACCCCATTTTTCTGCCTGCAGATCTGCTGTTTCTTCTCCAGCACGCAGGCCCCAGGGAGTGGAACTGAAGCCACCAATCCAGGATGGAGCAGGGTCCTTCCCAGCCGACCCCATTCATGATAGGTGGTCTGATCGGGGACACTGCAACTGTCACTGGTCCCATTCATTCTGCAAGGACAATGGAAGATTCCGTCACTCAATCTGGCTGCAAAATTCACCTCTCCAAGGCTTCATCATCGAAATCGAGAAGGAAAGCCAAGGCAAACGAAAGGAGCCAGCCCGACCATTCTTCAACCAGCTCGACCTCTTCACACTCAGACTCAGAATGCGACGCGATGGATGGCTCATCAGAGAGAGACTCTGCCACTGTCCCGGCCAAGAAGAAGAAGCACAGGAAGGCAGTGGTGGAGTCCAAGATCAAGGACCTCCAGAAGGAATTGATCGCGCTTGACAATGAGTCTGAGGAGGATGAGGAAGCCGACACCGAGGCTGAGAAGGTGTCGAAATCCGAGTTACAAACGGCCAAATTGCTCTCGCTGAGGAAAATGCAAAGACAAGATGGCTTGGATATGCTCCAGATGCAGCTTCAACTACTTCAGGCTCAAATCAAGACGCTGAGGCAATCTCAGGTGGAGGAGGCGGGGGAGGAAAGCCCAAGTCAGGGTGGTCTTAGGAGTCGAAGGAGCGCCAGCACTGTCGAGCGAAGTTTGGGAGAGTCGAGCAGTGCGACTGATGTCGCCGAGCAGAATAAAAAGACAGGCGCCAAAGGCGAGGAGAAGAAGAAGAAGAAGAAAGCGAAGAAAGCGAAGAAACGGGCATCGACCGTGGCCTACAAGCGGGTCGACCAGCTATGGGATGCCACGCTCCACGACTACAAACTTACCGAGACCGTGTCTGACCAGGGTAGCGACAAGTGGGATCAGTACATCTTCACCGTGCGCCGCAGGTTTGACTGGGAGCACAAGTACCAGGAAACATTGGTGGATATCAAGTCAAAGACTCTGAAGGAGGCCCTGCAGCATATCATGGTTGGAGTCAAAGGTCTTGGTCTCATTCAGGATACGCCGAGCATCGATCCCAACACGCTCTTCCTCTATCTCGAAGAAACACGCGATTTGATGAACCGGTTCCAAGACAAGTCAAAGGATGAAAAGACCAGCACGAAGGAGCGCAAATCGGCAGCAACAACGGCCCTGCATCTTGGAGTCCTCGTCAGCTATCTGGACAAGGACTACGCCGAGACGAAAAAGACGCTTCGTCCCATGCTTGAAAATGGGATGATTACCTTTGACCTCTTATGGGCGCTTTTCAAACCAAACTTGATCGCCTACACGACGACATATGGGGATCGGGACCACCCCCGTGCCTTCAAGGTCGACTTTGCTACTAAGCGCAATCATTTTATAAAAGGCACGTGGTACGAGATTGAGGGAAAGTACTTGGAATACGACGGCAAATCCTTCGGCATGGGAAGCATGTCTGTCCAGATCTCATCATTCCAAGGCGTGCGAAAGATCTCGTCCCTTGAATGCTTCCCGATCCAGTTTCACAAGGAAGCGTCGCGAGTCAAATCAGAGTTGATCGAGCGTGGCAAGAAGTTTGTTGCGATGGAGGGCGTGCATTACAAGTACCACAAGGGCATGGCCTTTATGAAGAAGAAGCGTCAAGTGCTCAAGATCAACATTGACGGCCGCATCATGTGCGATCCCGCAATCCACAGACGGATCAACCCCAACTATCATGCCAGCACGGTCGGTCCAAAAGAGCGCGATGATGAGGACGGAGAGAGCAGTGATGAGGATGAGGACGGCTGCGACTGCGGTGGTGAATCCAGCGAAGAAGATGCAGATGGCCACCACTACACCCCTTCCTCATCTGAAGATAGCCCACCCCTCCGACGCAGATTCAGACTGGTCCAATACCTGGAAGGTCGGGCCCATCTCGTTGAGGTTGATTCTCAAGGCAAGGAAGGTGCGAGCACACAGAAAGATCAACTCGAAATTGAGAAAGACTCGGGAGCCACTTTCTCTGAAGAGGAACTTCTGATTGCGTCCCCGGTTGTTCTTGGGTTCTCCCTCAACGAGAAACTATGGCTCGAGTTCACAGTCTCTGGCATATCTAATGTCAAATTCAACGAAGATGCCTTTGATTCACTGGTATTGCCCGAGGGCCAGAAGTCTATTGTCAAAGCACTGGTCTCTTCTCACACCTTCCATCCATCCAAGAGCATTGACGACATTATTTCAGGCAAGGGGCGTGGTCTTTGCTGTGTGCTGCATGGACCACCCGGCACTGGGAAGACATTGACGGCTGAGGGTATTGCCGACCTGCTGAAATGCCCGCTCTACATGGTCAGCGCTGGCGATCTTGGTACCGATCCTCGCAGTTTGGAGAAGGAGCTGCAGACCATTCTTGACATTGCCCACTCCTGGGGTGCGATTTTGCTGCTTGACGAGGCCGACGTGTTCCTGGAGAAGCGCTCGGTTCAGAGTATCCACAGAAATGCGCTGGTCAGCATCTTTCTACGCCTGCTTGAATACTTTCAGGGCATCCTCTTTCTCACCACTAACCGAGTCGAGACCTTTGACGAGGCCTTTGTGAGCAGAATCCATCTCTCTCTTCGATATGAGGAACTCAGCACCAAGGCTCGCTACCGTGTGTGGAAACTGTTCTTGGACAAGATCAAGGCAACCGAGGGAGTCAAGGTGGGAGAGCTGACGGAGAACGACTATAAGGATCTGGCACGGCGTGATGTCAATGGACGGCAGATCAAGAATCTGGTTCGCGCTGCTCAGGCTCTGGCCGTCCATCAGGACGAACCATTGTCAATGGCACATATCAAACGTGTGATTGATGTGGCAGAGAACTTTGAGCGGGATCTGAAGGGCGGCTCGGGCTATGCTGACGCCATGAGGAGTAAGTCTTGGCACAATCCCGGTCTTGATGATCTTTTCTTACTGACATGCCACAGGTTACACTTGATTTTCGGGCGGATGATTCTTCTACGACGAGTTGAGAAAACTCATTCTCGGGGCATTCGATTAGAAAGAGCTGAGATCAGTTCGGGGGCTTCCCCTCTCGTTTTTTTTCGGCAAAGTACAATACCCAGAGTGCAGGCAGAGAAGCAACAGAGTTGTTTGCCAAGGGGGGCAATAGTCGCTGCACGTCTTTTTCTTTTTTTTGGGGGGGGGGGAGGGGATGGATGAAGTGAAGTCCTATTAGGTACACGATTCCAAGAACGGCAAAAAGGGATTATATTCAACGCAAAACTCACAACTCATGAATTCTGGAAACAGCGGTCTGTTTATTTCGCTTAGAATATGCGGCAGCTGCGGCAGCTTTCCCTCCCTCGGTTGCCTTGGGCCACCCAGCGAGGGCGAGGCAAGATAAATGCTCTGTATTTCCTTTGGTCTTTGGGAGAAAGACAGAGCTTTCCCCACAAAATTTCTCAAGGGTTTGCCCTATCGATCCTAGAGCAGCAGCAAGAGAAGCTGAGTTGATCCGAGCACTTGCCGAGCCGTATCCTGGATTCCTGGCAAGAGAAATGTCCGATGACAAGGAATACGACTAGGAATCCGAGATTTTCGAAACCCTGATCCGATTCAAGCTTTGTTGGTGGTGGGAGCAGGTTTTTGATGGATGATCATTACTGCCCCCAGGGTAACTTGTTATTATCTCCTATTATTCTCAACTTGTTGTCTCTTTCCCTTCTTATTTAGAATAGATATTTTATTAACAAGAGATCCATCATGTCACTAGCTACCTAATCCACCCTCCCCCCCGTAACGCAACTCCATGCACACTTGACCCGTTTTACTGCATGTGATACACTACCGATCGCCTAATTAATTAGTTTCCTTTCATTTGTACATGGTCCAGCAAAACAGGCTGGATGAAATTAACCAAGCGAGCACGAGCACGAGCACGAGCACGCGTGGGAGAAGCGGCCACTGCCGTCTCTGCCGCCGCCACCACCACCGCCCCCGCCTCGTGTTCATCGTTTGTTGCCCCCGACCCCCGTTGTTCTCACCGTAACGCTTCCATGATATAAAAGGCGTCATTTAGACCATATAAACAACGTCTTAATTGCAGCAGTTAAAACGCCTCCAACGGAGGGTGCAGGACGCGATAAAAGTCAGTTTGGAGGGGTTGAGGAGGGGCGCGCTAATTTTCAGTAGCGGAGGGGATCGATTGAAGGGGGGAGCAAGTACATGCTGCCTGCGTTTAAACTGTCCTGCCCGTGGGGGGCTATAAGGGCCGGTTGGTCAGAAGCGAGTAGAGCTAGCTAACTAGCTCTGCCACGTCATTTAAGGATATCGTAGTCGGCAGATGGCGAGAATCTCTCAACATTGATTTTCCATTCCTTTTCTTTTTTGGTTAAATTGTTTCAAGCTGGGCTGGCTTGGCTGTCTGGCTTATTTTTTTTTTGTGTCTTTTTTGGATAAGAGGAAATAAAGGGGTTGCCAGTCATAGAAAGCCGCTACTCTGTTGTATTTATCTTTTCTTCACAAAAGGACAACTTGGCAAAATCAAAACAGCAGAAATTGGCCTATTGGTGGGAACTCTTTTCGGAATGCCAAGCAAATCCTCCCCAACGGCCCCCGTTAAATTAAAAATTAAAATTAACTTGAAAGGCACTTGACATTGTATCCATCCCCAGCAGAGAGTAAAATAATGTCTGCAAAGCAAGTATACACTGGCTCGTGCTACCAGCTTTCAATGGACGAAGCAGAGCACTTGAGAAAGAATGCCTGTCTGACGCATTCTTTTATATAGTGTCTGAACGGCAGCGGCCATGGTTTCTGTCGACGACCTCTCTATATATAGAAACAGCTGAGTGCAACTGACAACCCGTGTTCACGGCTCACACCAGCCTGGCAAGGTAGAGGTCACATCTCCCAGAAGACTGGCCTCAAGCTTCTTTTTCCCAGTGGACAGTTGAGGTTGCAGATCAGTATCAGCTCACCACAGTGCCACACTGAGGACAGGAGTATTTCCTGGAGTACAAGAACTCGCCACCCCATGTTCCACGCCAAATCAACATCATCCTGCCAGCATACCGAGCATTTTCCAGAACCTATATGGACAGCATGGTGATTTTCAGCAGATGCGGAGAGGAACGTACTGACCACCTACGTCCGATCCCATGGATATGCAGGGAAAACGCATTCATTTAGCCCTGACAAAGTCTTTTGTAGGATTCCCATTCATCCAGCTGCTCAGTTAGAAAGTCGATGCTTTCAAATTGACAACAGATGATGAGGAGCTTGAGCACTAAAGTTTCCCACCCACATTACTGCAACTAGCACAGTGGCTAGGACTGACTGGATTGTTGCATCAGTATGTTGAATACTACGCCCAGGAGATTGAACCGTTACACCCAGGAGATTGAACCGTTATACCCAGGAGATTGAACCGTTATACCCAGGAGATTGAACCGTTACACCCAGGAGATTGAACCATTACACCCTCGAAAGACCAGATTAATCAAGACTTCGCCCTGCCGCGACCAGGCGTGGTACCCATTGAGAACTGTGTGACCTGGACATGTATATCGCCCTGCCAAGAGCGAAGAGCGTTGGTGAGACGAGTGAATGCGATCCAATCAATTATCACTTCTCTGCCCCCGCTTCTTGACGGAGAATCCATTACATGACAAGTATTCCTAATTGTTGTGCAACTTGTTGGAATCTGTCATCTTCTTGTGTCAGGTGGCACGCCCTGACAAATAGCCTGCACGGGCTGAAGGAGAGAGGATCTATTGGAATGCACTATATAATCTAGGGAACGACCTCATAACTTGAAGTAAGTGACAAGATAAAAAAATTTTTTTTTGGATTTGCCACCAACGTCGCACTGCTGAGATGAGCAGCACCGCTAAGCAGGAAGACCCAAGAGTTATGAGCCCGGTACTCATTCTTCAGTCCAAAATACCAGTTGCAGCCCATCATTCAGCAAGAACCACCCGGCCTACTTCTCCGGCCTGTCTCCTCTCCTAAATCAGGATGCATTGGAAAATAGTTCCTTGCAACAGCTCTCCTGGTTGGGTCTATGTGCTGTATCTACGCCTCCTCACAAGCCTTGTCTCCTCCCTGACCCTTGGGGCGACGCTTTCACACCACTCTACACCTTACCAGGGACAACTCTGTGCTGTCTCCGGACGGCAAAGTACCTCGCTGTGAAAATCCGCCATACTAGATTCTCGGTGGCTACATGCCATCTGACTTATGGCGGGGACTACAGTGTTCTGTATGTTTTCTCCCTCCATGGATATTTTTTTTCTAACGTCCGATACCGCAGCCCTTATCAGAGCCGTGCGCTTGCTCCGATGCCCGGACAGAACAAAGATCTGTCCGTTATATTTCACTGATGGCTTGAACGAGAAAAGGGCCATTTCACAAGAGTGGATTCCATATGCAACAAGTCATGGTGCAAACTGGGGAACAGGTTCATGGACTTTTCAGTCTGGTGGGCTGACTCTCCTGCACGAGATGACGCACCCTGATGCTGTGACAGAAGTAGCAGGATATCCCTTGGTCCAGTACGTACAGACCATGACTTCCTGCAACAGCCGTCCTTGTCTCTTTTGCCAGTGCAAACTAACGAGATTATTAGTGACGAGCCCTGGGGATCTTCCTGACTTAGTCGTGCGGATTCATCCACTAACCTTTCCCTGATTTGATACCTGTGTCAATTACCCCAGAACACACCTGGTACTGACAGAATTGCCTGCTCCCTAATCTGCTGTTCCCAAAGGACATGACATTGCGCAGGTTCGGATGGACATATGGACCTGCTCTGCCTGTGCATGCATGGCCAGAGTGCCGATGGCAACAAACAAGAGTTTGCCGCAAGGACCTTGGCCCGAGGAACGTCGGCAAGTGTGTTTGCAAGCAGAGCAGAGCCCAAGCATAAGTGTGTTTGCAAGCAGAGCAGAGCCCAAGCATAAAGTTGGTTAACTTAACATAGTCTCTGATATAAAACCAAATCTGAATTTCGCCCCCCTGCCAATCAAGTTCCTAGTTCCCTTCACACCAGATTTAAAAAAAGAAAACCCCCAGTTATGACTAGCCCTATGCGGGCTTGAGGAGATTGCATGGTGGAGAGTGATGACTTCAGCACAACGAGACAAATGTGGCTGAAGTCGTGACGCACAGCCACATGCCGAAATTCGCTTAGCCTGACGTCACCACTGGTGGCGGGCAATCAAATGTCATGATATGGTGATACCAGCAGGAGGAGGGAACTAGCTCGTTGCGCCTTCACCAAAACAATTGCCCAGCTTGGGGGTTTCATCCATTCCATCTCGGTCTGTAATCGTATCATCATCTTTCCAAACCGTCCTGAAGACACAGCCAGCCAACCCACCACCCCCCAGTCTACCTACACGCACTCACCATGAGCTAGTAAGTTACAATCTTTACGCCGCAGGCAGTCCATATGCATGCAGCGGCCAAAAACGATACTAACACTCGCGCCTTTTTCCCCCCCCTCCCCCACAGCGCCGACGCCGCAGCCAAGGGCCCGAAGCAAAGCCCCGAGGAAGCGCGGGCGCCGCCAGTGCCGTCGATAGCGCCGTCGGAGACGTCGACAACAACGACGACGACAGCCGAGTCGGCGAGCCTGGTCGACGTCGCGGAGTCGCACGTGCAGACGATCAAGGCCGAAGCGGACGAGGTGGTGGAGAAGGTGGTCAAGGAGGCCGGCGAGCTGGGCCGCGACGCCCAGCGCGCCATCCACGAGGCCGAGGAAAAAGTGTCCAAGGAGGCCAAGAAAGTCAAGGCCACGCTCAAGGCCGACGGCCAGAAGCTCAGCGAGAACAGGGATAACCCGGTCGTGGTGGGGAATGCCGTTGTCTGGACCATCGCCACCGTTGCCATCGCTGTCGGCGCCTACCACAAGCATGCCGAGGGCAAGCTCGACTGGCAGTTGGCTGGCACTGTTGCTGGTGCGGTCGCGGCCTTTGGCGTCGCTGACTATTTTGCCAGCTCGTATGTTTTTTTTTATCCCCCCTTCTTCTTCTTCTTCTTCTTCTTCAATCTGTGTTCTGATACTAACAATCTGGCGACAGGTGGCTGTTGAAGAACAAGTTTCCCCCCAAATAGACCGAGGCATGGGCTCCCCCGAACTTGTTGAACGGGCTTCAGCAATTCTGGGTTGATGGATGGACCGCACCACGTACACGCAAGGTATCAGTGCTCATGTTTGATGTTTGAAATCTCCCCTCGGATAGAGATCTTTGCAGGAGGACAGGAGGATATTGCTGGTGGATTTTGTCTTGGGCTTGTTTTTGTTTTGGTGCTCTTGCAGTAGTGTACTATAGTGCACTGGAGCCTGCAGTACCTTGAGATACCACTTTCAGTACTACATAGGCAGCACTGTATGAATCGTGTTCTCCCCCCCTCCCCCCCGGCTGTCGACGCAGGTTGGACAACAAGATCATATACTAATATCACCGCTGGAGGAAATTGCTCCTTACAAGATCACCACAGGCCTTCCATTCCTCACATTGAACCTCCAACTGATGTCTGGCAGCTTCTTCCAGCCACACTGCCGACGCTCTGACAACTCTTTTCAGGCCATCCCATCCACAACTTTCCCATCAAGGAGCCACGTGCTTTATTCTCGATGGGAGCTAGGCGTTTTCTCCACCCTTCTCATAATGATCAATAATAAACTCGACATTCGTGCGTTGAAATGCAAGTTCTGCGTCGTGAAGAGGTAGATTGTCATCAGTTTCAAGATCGATTATGATTATATCCCCTTAGTCTGGTAATTCCAGGGCCTGGCTAGGTTTGGGCCATTTTCTCTGTCCCATACTAACTTCTGGAACAAATCCATTTGACCAAAGCCAACAGAATAGAAGCCTTCGAAAAAGGGGGACCGGGTAATATTCTGACACCTGGATATGGCGTCTTCACGGCAGGGTAACTGAAAGTGGAGTCGTTCATGAGGTTGCAATGTCGGCCTTTTCGATTGTCATTCTACTTTGAGTTGTCACTTTGGCGGGGTTGTAAGTGGTGATCAATGAACGATGGAGAAGTTTCTTCGCTTGGGGATTGGCTGGCTTGAATGACGTAAAGGCCAAGCCTCAGGCGAACCACTATTATCATCACGTGACATGCTCCCTTCTGTACGGGTTGAGGAAATGGTGTCCGAGGCGCACAGGAAACAAAAGGGTCCATGCGCGTTCTGCTAGATTCTCTCCCGGCATGAAGACAGAGCGGCATCGTCCGGGACTGCCCTAATTCGACTTGTTGGCCCAATCTAGAAGTCGGTGGACGGCACTTCTCTTCTGAAACGATGGTCGGTTCTCAATTATGGTCTCTTGACAAGGGGGCAAGCTAGCGGGGTCTGACATGGGCAGAACACCATCTTCAATTCCGCACTCAAGCAGTCGAATGCACTGCGCAAGGATCTCGATGCCTTTGCACACGCCCCAGCGGCAGCCTCACCCGCTCTCCAGGGACAGATCTCTACCACGCTCACATCGTTGTCCCGTACCATCGAGGATTACCAGTTCCTCACACGAAGCGAAACCAACGCGGAGAAGAAGGACAAGGCAGAGGAGCGGCTGAAAAACTTCAAGGCCGACCTGCTATCGTACCGGGCGCAGTTTGACCAACTCAAGAAGGAGCGAGACGCAGCCATCAATATCAGTAACCGCAACGAGCTGCTGGGCCGCCGGCCACATAATGCGCCTACACCAGAGAATCCATACGCCCACGTGTCCAGCCAGGGAAACAGTGCCTTTGCGCCTGCGGACGGCAGTGCGCCGACCAGCAACAATTTCACTGCGGAGGAGCAGGCTCTACGCGAGCAGAACTTCTTCCAGGCGGCAAACTCGCAGCTGGATGAATTCCTCGACCGCGGGAGAGCAGTCCTGGGCGATCTCGGCCAACAGCGAGAGATTCTCAAGGGCACGCAGAAGAAGCTGTACAATGTGGCCAACACACTTGGTGTGAGTGGGGATACAATCCGGATGGTGGAGCGGCGCGCACGGCAAGACAAGTGGATCTTCTGGGCTGGAGTTATTATCTTCTTCTCCTTTTGTGCTCTGGTTTTGTACTTTCTGCGCTGACCTAGCCTGTGTTACAATAAGCGAGCAGCATGTTAAAACGCCTCAAAGCCTCAACAGGGCAGCGAAAGGCAGGACAGCTTCTAGCCGAG
Organism: Chaetothyriales sp. CBS 134920; assembly: GCA_003693665.1. NCBI lineage: Eukaryota > Fungi > Ascomycota > Eurotiomycetes > Chaetothyriales > Domatiomycetaceae > Domatiomyces > Domatiomyces catenatus. Next base: position 382,779 of record QQSL01000006.1, read on the forward strand.
GAAGCACCCGAAGCACCCCAAGATAGATCTTGTAAGGGTGGTGGCCCTGGGGACCATGGGGTGATCAGCAAAACATGGACCTCATGAGTTCCCAGGGAAACTTTAGCTTCCTATGGGCCATACAACTGAGCAGTATGTATACGAGTCGAGCTAGCGCCGGATTTGGTATCCGAGAGCTTAACGTTTAACTCTAAATGAAGCCAAGTCAACCTTAAATTGGTCAGCGAGCCGCGCCTGAATTTTCATTAGGCTCTCGATCGCGGGCCGCGCACTCAGACCCCGCCGAGTCGGTGACCCTTGCATATGTACCAAATTTGACCGCCGATCTATAAGGTCTCGGGTTCGATTGCCCTGCTGTGCTTTCTGTCTCTGTCACCACACACACCGACTTCCCCTTGATTCGTGGCTCGCTGCCTCTCCGTTGCAGAGCACCCTCGCCATCATGTCTCAAGCTATCAGCGACACCTTTGCCCGGTGCAAGGCAGAGAAGCGGCCAGCCCTTGTGGCGTACTTCACCTGCGGATATCCTACGATTGAAGACACAGTGGACATCATGCTGGGAATGCAGGCTGGGGGGGTTGGTGAGTTTGGATTCGTTATTTGCCCTGGTTGATGACCGACCACTGACCCAGACAGACATCATCGAGGTTGGCATTGCCTTCACAGACCCAATTGCCGACGGCCCAACGATCCAGAAAGCCAACACGGTCGCGCTGGCCAATGGGGTCACAACCACCATCGCCCTGGAACAGGTCCGCAAGGCTCGCAAGGCCGGGCTGCGAGTGCCCATCATCTTCATGGGCTACTACAATCCACTGCTGCGATATGGCGAGGACAAGATGCTGCGGGACTGCCAACAGGCGGGTGTCAACGGCTTCATCATGGTCGATCTGCCGCCGGAGGAGGCGGTCAAGTTCCGGCAGAGCTGCCGCAAGTACAAGCTGTCATATGTGCCGCTGATTGCGCCCTCGACGTCGGACAAGCGCATGAAGCTGCTGTGCAAGATCGCCGACTCGTTCATCTATGTAGTCTCGCGCATGGGCGTCACCGGCGCCACGGGCAGCCTCAACACCAAGCTGCCAGACCTGCTCGCCCGAGTGCATCAGTATTCAGGCGGAGTGCCCGCTGCGGTGGGCTTCGGCGTCAGCACCCGCGAGCACTTCCAGAGCGTGGGTTCCATTGCAGAGGGCGTTGTTATCGGCTCTCAGATCGTAACTGAGATGGGCAAAGCAGCCACAGGACAGGCCGCAAAGGCCGTGCAGGACTACTGTTCGCACATCACCGGCCGTACAGTTGAGGCAGCCCAGCCTCGCCCGCTGGCGGTGGCAGCTTCAGACAAAGACACAGCCCCGGCAGTCAGCGTGGACTCAGTCATCAGAGACGAGGATGTGCCCTCGGAGCCGGGCCTTGCTGACCAGCTGGATGCGCTCAATGCAGCCAGCAATGGCACCGCTCCCAATCCAGACGCCATTCCCTCTCGCTTCGGCCAGTTTGGGGGTCAATATGTGCCTGAGTCGCTGATGGACTGCCTGGCCGAGCTGGAAGCTGGCTTTTCCCAGGCTCTCAATGACCCCAAGTTCTGGGAAGAATACAGATCCTACTACCCCTACATGGGCCGGCCTTCGTCACTACATCCAGCCCCACGACTGTCCGAGGCCGCTGGCGGCCGTGTGAATATCTATCTCAAGCGCGAAGACCTGAACCACACAGGCTCGCATAAGATCAACAACGCTCTCGGACAGATTCTCATCGCCCGCCGGCTGGGCAAGACCCGGATCATCGCCGAGACTGGCGCCGGCCAGCACGGTGTGGCGACGGCGACGGTGTGCGCCAAGTTCGGCATGCCCTGCACAATCTACATGGGCGCCGAGGACGTGCGGCGGCAGGCCCTGAACGTGTTCCGGATCAAGCTGCTGGGCGCCCAGGTCGTTGCTGTTGAGGCCGGGTCGCGCACACTGAGAGATGCGGTCAATGAGGCACTGCGCGCATGGGTCGTCGACCTCGACACAACGCACTATGTGATTGGCTCTGCCATCGGACCGCACCCTTTCCCGACCATCGTGCGCACCTTCCAGAGCGTGATTGGCAAGGAAACAAAGGAGCAGATGAAGGAGCAGATTGGCAGGCTGCCAGACGCCGTCGTTGCCTGCGTCGGCGGCGGCTCCAACGCCGTCGGCATGTTCTACCCCTTTTCCAACGACCCGAGCGTGAAGCTGGTCGGCGTTGAGGCTGCCGGCGACGGAATCAACACAGGCCGCCACTCGGCCACGCTGCTGGGCGGCAGCATCGGCGTCCTGCACGGCGTGCGCACCTACATCCTGCAGAACGAGCACGGCCAGGTCGCAGACACCCACTCGGTCTCCGCCGGGCTCGACTACCCCGGCGTCGGACCCGAGCTGTCCAGCTGGAAGGACTCGAACCGCGCACGCTTCCTGTCCGCCACCGACGCAGAGGCCCTCATCGGCTTCCGCACCCTGTCCCAGACCGAGGGCATCATCCCCGCCCTCGAGTCCAGCCACGCCATCTGGGGCGCCATGCAGCTCGCCAAGGAGCTGGCTGAAGAGGACGACAAGAACGGCAACCAGGGCGAAAAGAAGAATATTGTCATCTGTTTGTCTGGTCGCGGCGACAAGGACGTCGAGAGTGTTGCAGAGGTATTACCTACAATCGGTCCCGTGATTGGCTGGGACTTGAGATTTTAGTGTACACGTATAATTCGTATACAAGTGTAATTACATGTATTTACTTCTTGCCTTTTGTTTGGCACAAACGCTCTGCGGGGTTTCCATCTATTTCCATCTCATCTCCATCTCATCAACCAGGAGAACTAAGCCCAACACCATGCGGCGCCCTGCTAGGTATGCGCCCTTGCCCCACACCGCAAGATATGAGCCATGCTGTATTTTACAGAAAGCCGGCATTCCATGCACCATCTGGTTCGAAGACGCCCTGGCATACCATGGGGTGCCCACCGACGTTTTCTCCTTGTACATCCTTGTAGCCGATATAGAGCAAGCCAGAGAGGCTATGCTTGATAGTGGATGGACAGACACAACCGAGCCCCGCGAAACACTGATTCATTTCCTCCTGTGGCACCCGGAAATCCAACGACGACGGCTGAACCCCCCTCCTCTGCCCTCTTCCTTGTTACTGCCATCATCCCCACTAGATTCCAACCTTGCGACAACCGCAGTGGCAGCACCACCACCACCACCACCACCACCACCATATGGTATGGCGAGCACTGTCTTCCTCCCAGCCGCCGACTGGTACTTCCCCATGTCAGAGCTTGCATGGTCTGCCTCAGAGAACGACTTCTATCCCTCGCTGCCGACACTAATCAACAGCCTGATCTCGAAGCTGCTGGATGCGCCACATGACACCAGGCTGCAGAGAACAATGGCCTTGTATGTTGTGTACCTCTATGGCCATGTCAAGACCCTGAAGGATCAGAATTTTGTTAAGCATATCAAGCATGAGAATCGCCACTTTCATGATGATGCCCTGGCAGGCTACAACATTGGCACCTTGCCAGTTATAGCGGAGGAGCGCCGGCTCCGGGATGAGATGAGATACGAAGGCGAGAAGAATCGATAAGTACATAATGATAAGTTGATAAAGATACATTACTTGATTTCACACAGGGCTACACTGCTGTTTCAGTCTTACCTGCAATGTCAGGCCCCCATGCATGACATGTCCCAATATCATTTAAACAGCAAATCCTGCTCTTTTGAAGAGCTCCTTAAGACCATACTGGCTAGTAAACCATGTGATAAACTCATCAGTTGCATTTGGAACCTCTGATCCCACAGGAATACCATGATCAGCAATATAAGTAAGAAGGAACTCAATGTCCTCTGCATCTGTACGCTTCTTGGCCTCGTTGGCGCGGCCAAGGATAGAACCACACTTTGCATCCAGAATCAGGGTAGGTTTCAGCACTCTAATATTGTTGACCAATACATATATGGTGTTGAGGTAGAGAATTGGCCTTTGAACAAGCCAGGAGGAGTGAGAATCTCTATTTCAATTGGATTTAACCCAGCCTCAATGTAAGTAGTGTAGTTGGTTCTGGGCTCGACTTTGAAGGCAGGATGATTTCGCAGTTTGTTACGTGCGAGTCTTGTTTGCCCTCGTGGGACGACAAAGTCGACATCCAGAGTTATGCGACTTGAGCCGAGCAGGGAACAGGCAGCCCCTCCAATGACGGCGTAGCACTCATCCCCCATGGCAGCTGCAACCGCTGAGGCAGCTCTTCTGGTCGCCCCGCTGAGATCATTCTGGGCTTGCGGCGTCCCACTAGAGTTGTTTTTTTGGTGCTGAGACATTGTTGTTGAACAGGGCTCTGGTGGTGGGAAACTGACTGCTTTTCCAGATCTGAGGGTGAAAACGCGGGTCACGTGATGGTGAAATCACCAGAATGTGATTGGTTAGAAATAGGAATGATTGATTATTCCGAGTACGAAAGATTACAGGAAGTACTTATAACATGCATGGCTCTTGGCATGTTTGCCTTAGAGGCCGAGATCGGAAAAGGAAAAGTCACAAGAATCTACTCTACTGTGTGCAGGGTCATGTGAGGACCGTTTCCAACGCAATTACTCAACAAAACCTGCGCAGATTTGGATCAAACATTTACAGTAGAGGGAGAATAGTAATATCTAGGCATCTAAGCAATTGTAAAGCGAATGGAGGCAAATTGGAACTGATGCAGGCAAAAGAGAAAGTGGTGTGTGGTCATGTGATCTCGTTTCTTGGCAAAGTCTACATCATCAGTACTATGTATGGTCATTATACGAAGGAGACAAAAGATATACCAAAACATGTCAATATCCTCTTAATGATTTTATATTCTGGGAGAGAATGAAATAAGGGGGGACTATTATGTACTTATTGCTCACGCTGTTCTCGAACCTTGCTACAGAACCAAATAATAACTTACTGCAACTTCAAAAAGGGCAGATTAACACCAGCCACTGCGTTGATGACACCCTTTTCACGCACACTCTCCCTCGTGCTGTCGGCAACAATCTGAGACACAGTGGCAGCAGCAGTGGTAGCAGCAGTAGCAGTAGCAGCAGTAGCAGTAGCAACAGTAGCAGTAGTAGTAGCAGTAGTAGCTGCAGCTTCCGGAACAGGAGCAACATCAGCTTCAGGAGCAGGAGCAGTAGTGGCCGCGGCAGGAGCAGGAATAGGAGCGGCAACAGGGGCAGCAGCAACTTCAGGAACAGGAGTAGGAGCGGCTTCAGAAACAGGAATAGTCACAGTGGCCGTGCCATTTTTCAGCTCGCCCGGGAGTTGGAGCGCAGGACCATCGATGATGCTGTCGTGATGCTTGGCTGTGCTCCCCTGTGGCCGCCATGTCGAGACGGCAGGGATATCGGCTTTGAATTTCTCGACGACGGTGCCGTAGGCCTTGGGGGTCAGCTTCATCAGTGTGTGCAGGGGCACTTCCATCCATGGTGATTGCGATTGGTCAATATCCATGAAGTAGGCGTAGATGCATCGCACTACCGCTTGGTGGCTGGTGCAAGATGATTAGCAAAAGGGGAGTACACTCGGTCAGGGTAGCAACAGAGGAGTGGTCAGGGTAGCAAAAGAGGAGTGGTCAGGGTAGCAAAAGAGGAGTGGTCAGGGTAGCAAAAGAGGAGTGGTCAGGGATACATACGTAATGATCAGGACATTCTCACTGCGTTCCAATTCCATGATAATCGGCTCTAGGCGGATGACCACATCACGGTATGACTCGCCACCGCGGTATCGGTAGTTGAACTTGTCGTCGTCGCGTGCCTGAAAGTCCTCCGGGAAATCCTGGGCAATCTCGGCATAGGTCATGCCATCGCATACGCCAGAGTCGAGCTCGTCCAGGGCCTTCCACTCGAGCTTCTCCCAGCTGAGTTCCTGTTCGAGATACTTGGACGTCTGGCCGGTCCGCTTGAGTGTCGATGTCCAGATGGTCAGTGGTGCATCCTTGGGCAGGCCGGAGCGCCGCACAAGCTCAGGAAGCATCTTGGCGTAGCGTTGACCGCGCTCTGACAGGTTTGCATCGCCGCCAATCTTGCCCTCCAGGTTGTATTCAGATTCTCCATGCCTCGACAGCCAGATGCTCCGTGGCTTGATGTGGAGGTTGGTCAGGTAGTAGACAAGTCGGGACTGGAGGTAGTCTTGCACTTGATTGATCGTCACTTGATGGCCAATGTTGGTGATCTTGACATATGTCAGATGCTTCTCCGACTCGTCAATCGTTTCATAGACCCGTTCATAGTTCTTGATTCGGTCACGGAAGTCCCGCGCCGCCTCTTCCGGATCTTGGCTGTGTGGATTATCTGTCAGTCTGACTGCTGTCCAAGACGACAGAAGAGCTTGCATACCCAATATAGTCAGGCGACGTTGTCTTGACCTCTAGAATGTTGTGCATAATCAGATTCTCGTCATCGCATTTGCTTTCGACGAACAGGTCTGTGGAAGAATGAGCGACTGGCTGTGGATAGCAAAGCACAAACTTATGACTCACGGAGCAACTTGGCCTCTGTGATGGCTTCGTAGATCCATTTCCGTCTCGCCTTGGTAGTATTGGTGGCATCGAGGATTGCGACTTTGTTGTTCGGGTCCTTGAACCAGTTGAGCATGTCTGCCACTGCTGCTTCGGCCGCAGCTCGTCTGGCCTTCTCGCCTTCGGCATTGTTAACATCGAAGAACTTGGCATCTGGGTGTGGATTGTCGTTTCGTCGGTATTTGCCCACGTTGAAGACCTCGGCTTTGACTGAAGTCCATCGAAGATAACGCTTGACTTTGCCAGCAATCAACGACTTTCCACGCGCCGGCAGGCCCACCATGATGAGCACGACTTGTCTGGTATCATCACTCTGCAAGAAAATCCCACGTTAGTATAGACAGCAGAAGCAGCAACTGTGCAGAAATCTTCTTGTCGCGACTGAGAACTACCCATGGGCTCTGCTTTCAGGGTGTTCCTCGATCGAGGTCACAAGCCTGGACCATGGTTGACAGTCGCCTAAGGTGGCCCGAGAGTGTGAGGAAGATAAACAGTGAGAACTTGCCCTTAATAGTGTGCTGTGGTTACTCCTGGCAATCTGCTTCTTCATCTTGATTGCTGTGTCTGGGCTAGCCATGGCTTGGGTTGGTTTGGTCAAGGGTATCAATTTGGTGTCAGTTTGGTGTCAGGTTGGGGTCAGGCTGATTGTCTGGTTCTCATTCTTCCTGAACCGCGTGTTCAGCCTCATTAACCGTAGTAGGAGTGAGCGGATCCTTTCCACACATATGAACAAGCAATTGACCCAGCACAAGGTCCCCTGATCCGAGTCGTCCACACGAAAATCCTGGGCGATATTCTCATACTCCTTTCGGAGAATTCTAACTTAGGCTGAGCCAAGTGCTATTCTTCCACCCCCGCAAAAAAGAGCAAAAAATGGACTGATCTTTTCTTCTCCACTGACCAAGTCGGCCAATGTCGTGTTACTGGCCGGCTCAGGAGGGATTAAAATTGGTCACCGAGTCACTGACACTGGTCCCGGTTCGCTCCTGAGCAAGCGTTGACTTGGAGAAAGCCGGTCCCTCCCTGTTGCCACTGGACGGATGCCGTTCCGAAAAGCCTCGGCCATTTTAGCCGTCGCCTTTGGCCAAGACCCCCGCGGGATCACAGGATGCAGAAAGACAAGGAGAGAATGAATCCTTACATCTTGAGGGTTGTTCCTCAGCGCTCTCTGGATTGATGCTCGACCCAGTGTGACCAGTGGACTACTCTGAATGAACGACATTGTCTTGACTCGGCAGCACGTAGGCGTAGGGCTCTGTGATCGGCGATTGGTACGACGCGTGCTCAACGCTGTTTGGCGGTCTCCCTATAGCTGTCGGATTCCGGAGGGAGGTATGAAAGAAGCCACGGCAGTCCTTTCTGCCGCGACGAACGACGCGGTAGATCAAGGCCGATATGTCAATGGAAGCTTCGGCAATCTGAGACTGAGATCTAATTCGATTGCTCGATGACGAAATCCTGCTCAACTGCTGAGCGGCCTTCTTTTACGATTTCTTTGTCGTGGTCGTTTGTTCGTGGGCGGTGAGGCAGATGACGAGTCCAGAACAGAGAGGGAAGGAGGGATCGCGCATTAGTTGCTTGCACCTTCCTCTACTTTGACTTATGATACCATACTAATTCACTAATTCACTTAGGCAAGTCCGCATCCGTCACCTGCCTGTCCGTCGAGGAAGGAGGTGCCCTGAATTGATGCAATGGTGTCCCCCCACCAAACGTGGAATGCGAACAATTTCTGGTGCCGCCGTCTTTGCTGCCTAACACTTTCGTCGAGATACCTCCATCTCATCATCATATGCCGTAAGCCATTCTAAGCAGACTGTCGGGCTTGAGAAACTCTGCGTCGGCACGATATTGGAAGACCTCTCCCGCCTTTCGATCAAGCGTGCGTTTTGTCAACTGCCCCTTCCCTTTTTCTATTTCGGCAACACAATGTGCGCAGACCTGCAAGCCACACCCTCTCGGCCGCTGCAATGGCGGCAGCGGCTTCAGAGTGACTGACCGGCACTGTGGCATTGAACATCGATAGAACGCTGGTCGTGTGCAGAGCAAGCACATTTGATACTTGAACACTGGCGTGACAGGAACAAGTCCCTCCCTGAGCTCTGCAAGATATCGAGTGTATTCTTTGAATGGAAAGCTTCGAATGCTCATCCCACCGATTCGTTCAAAGACGTGGCGTTGGCACATGGAGATACGAATGCGCTCTGTAGCGCACCGCACACACATTCGGGTTGGAGGTTTCCCCCTCGCACGGTGACCATTTTCAAGTTCCCTCCACTCGTGTTCACTCGCCCCTAGAACGAACGTGGGTCTGCATGGACCAAGACCTTCAATTCCAAAGATGCAATTTGAGCAGAAGTCACAGGCGACGCCGGCCAGCTCAGGGCAAAGCTTGAAGTCGATTGGATGGGCCCAATTGGTGTTGGCGGTGAAACCAAGCTCGACCAAAGACTCTTCAGAATCGCTGCTGTGATAGGACTGCTCTGATGAGCTGAGGAGAACTGGATGATCATATACAGATCCTTCAGCGGGAGGATAGTCAACGGATATGCTGGACCAGGGCGAGTCACAACGAGAGTCGGACCTAGGCAGACTGGGCGGAGGGGTTGGTAGAAATGGCCGATGGTTGGACTGGTTGTCATCTGTCGACTTGGCTTCTGGAGCGGTCTTGTTGATCTCTCGCTCCATCTCTGCACGAGCCTTTTGGCGTGCGAGCATGTCCCGTTCTACAGGGTCTTCTGGTTCAGGATCGAGCGTGCTGGAATCTTTCGGTCTTTGGATAGTGGTGGGACTCTTGTCTTCTACCATCTCCTCCCTCTCCTTTCGACCAGGGAGACTGTTTTCCTCTTCAGTGTCTGTCCTGTCGCTCTCTGCGTGGCTGGGGGATAGGGGACGAGTGGTCCGACAACCACGCCGGAGACGGTACTTAGGTGCTCGCCTCGATAATTGTAAACGCCTCCGATCTCGTCCTTTGCCAACTTTGAAGACCGACAACGCTTCCTGGAGCCGTTGTTGTGTGTATGGCATGATGCCTGGCAGCGACAAAGGCGGGCGCAAAGCGAGCTGAGTCAGATGATGAGATGAGAACGGTGAAAGGGCTTGACAGCTGAGAGCCGGCTGTCAGATAATCATTCACTGGCACTGGGCTGGGCTGCAGATTGAAAGACAGAGAAAAGTTTGGTTTTTATATTGAAGCTGTAGAATACAAACGAGTTACCTGCCGTCGGGTGTTTATGTGGAAGTATGGACTCGTGTGTTTATGTGGTATTGACTCGTGTGTTTATGTGGAAGTATTGACTCGGGTGTTTATGTGGTATTGACTCGTGTGTTTATGTGGAAGGGTTGACTCGTGTGATAGACAACACTCCCACTGAGAAATCTGAAAGACCGAGCCGTCAGCAGGAGATTCCAGCGTGAAGTGAAGAATGTTTAGTGATTGAGATATTCAGATCAAAGCCCTGTCACAGGCTGTAGTCGTCAATGCCATCACTTTAATGCGAGGCTGCGTTGACCGTCGTGAAATAGAGTAAATCATCATTGTGGGGCGAGGGAGCGGAGGAATAGGTCTTACCTGCTGGATATGGCAGCGAGCCCATGTCCTGATGTACATCAGTCAGTACACGAGGGTGCTGTGAAGTAGAAGCTGTCATGGCTGTATATGGATCAGACTCCATAGAAGCTCGTCTTATGCAGACTTTCGCCTGCTCGGACATATGCTTGTCTTTTGGTTTGGTTGGTTCATCCCGGCGTAGCCGTTTTTTCTGCAACAAGATCGAGACTTACCTGGCTCTCGTTAGTATTCTACCAAGAATGGTACGGTAGGCTAGAGTGGGGGATTATGCATCAGGAAATGCATGAATGGTAAAAAAAGATGGTGTCTGCAGCAGAAAATTCTGAATAAGACTCGTCATCTAGAGATCATCATGTAGCAAAAGGTGAGCAGGGAAGAGGCGGGCATACCAGACAGGAGGGATATCAATCCTGGATCAAAATCCTGGGAATCGTCACCAAGAGCTCAAATAATCGTCGGTGCTGAATAAAAGGGAGTGAATAGACAATCAGTGGGCGAGGTTTTCTAGGCCTGCCGCAATAGGGCATTTCCATCAAAAACCGCCATCATGTGACGTCGGAGCCCAGTGCCATTCATCATGCATCCAATAGTTGTCGGGCAAGAGCGGAAAGAGGCACCATACCTTGATCCTTCGGGGCGACCCTATGACACCAATGTCAGTAATCGTTGACCTGTGTGTGTAGATGAGTTGATTGAGGGGGGGATTCCGTCAGGTAAAGCCATTAGTTGTCGGCATCGATCCGAGGATCTTGGCCGGTAATTTCCAGCGTATATTATTATACAATGATCATCATGGAATCTTGCACATAAGCAAATGTAAAGACGTACCCTTCTGTTTTCGTGACCTTGGTCGCTCGAATCTCTTGCCTGTATCCGGATGTCAGACTCCTTTCTGGTCGGGGATGAGAATGGCTCGAGGGAGAGTCGCAGTCAGACTGACGTGCAAAGCATCTGAGTTTCATGTCCCGGAGGATCAAAGACTCTAGTTTGTAATGGTATGCGTATTCATCTTGCAGGGGATCGAGGAATGGAGGGCGGACAAACCTGGATGCGGCAGCTTCTCTTCCCGATCGTCAATCGTTATTCCTGTGCATATCAGCTGATTACCAACTCCTGCAGTCTCTTCCTCATTTGTGTCCACGCATCTTCTGCATCGAAGGTCTCCAACTGAGGGTGTGGATGTGCAGTTTCCACATCTCGAACTGGGGTGCTCGGTAGATCGAGGTGATCCTGATGAATGGTAGTTCTCTCATTAATAGGCAGCACCAGGTCCGCCAGGTCCTACCAACCCAATCGGCCAGAGGCCTGCTGACAAGGACCTTGACATGAGATGTGAAGAAGAAGAAAAGCCCAACAACAGAAATTTCGAAAAATGCAGATTGCTTCCACATGCCAAGCAGAGCTAAACCAGCGAAGGCTAGCCACTTCACGCACCTTGTCTTGAAGATTGACCCGCTTATTCCCTCCCATTATTGGCTGACTGCGGCTGATCGTGTGCCATTGACCCCACCTGTGATCCAAGCGCCTATAACGAGCTCGGTTGTATGGAGCATAATCTGCATCGCCCAAGCAGGTGGGATGTGCACAAGCCAGCCTGGCTGGCATTAGCAAGGCAGCACTGGCTCAAGATCATTCTTATTTTTAGAACCCTGGTGGTATTTCCATGTCGTCGGAACAGGCGATGATCGTGTCGTCTCTTACCATGGCCGCGTTCATTCGCTCTTGTCTGCATCCTGTTGACCAGGACTGTAGCAGCTCTCCTTGTGTGAAACGGAGGATTGTGCGCAGGTGATACAGCAGTGCTGGCCAATGGGCCGTTGATGTGACTCAACTTTGTTTCGAACTCTGGCGCTTAAGGAGGCTCGCCTAAGCGTTCGCGGCCCTGTGGTTGGCCAGAAGGGGTTGTCTCGCTGGAGCGATGGCCAGGTGCGTTGCCATCAGGGCGGGCTATGGTGGCGGTGGGCAAGAGGCACTGGGCGTCATGAAGCGTGCTAACCAACCGGCTGCAGCAGTCGGCCATCGCCCACGTTTATGATCGAGCAGTATGGTGCTCGCTCGCCTTCTCTGCCGCCACCGCCCCCACCGCCGCCACTGCCACTGCCTCCAGAGCGCCGGGGTGGAAGTCCAGAGCAGGAGCGCGGCCAGGGCAGTCGCCGGGCTGCGCGCCTTCCGTCTCTGACGACGAATCTGCCGCTGCCTCCACCACCAGGCTCGGGCACTCAGCTACACCTGCTGACCCCGCTGTCGTCCGTCTCACTGTCCAGCCCGTTCACGACAGCCCGTCCACACGCGTACTCGCCGTCGTCCACGGCGTTGTCCAGGGACCCATCGCCCATGGCACTGAGGATGCCCAGTCACAATGTGCCATACAATCCGTCGCAGTGGGCATCAGCAGCCACCACCAATGAGCAGCTCGACCCCGAAGGTGTGTTTCCTAGCCCTGTCCCAATTCTGTTCACCCTCGTGCTGACTCTCGACCAGGTGGCCTGGCTCCTCCACCACCGCCCTACTCCCCTCCACACACCCAGAGCCCGGCCTCGACAGCAGTTGCAGCCGCAGGTTTGACCACAACGGCACCAGCTCGGCAGACCCACGCGACGGTCCTGGTATCGCCGCCTGCGGACACGCTCACACCACCGGGACTGCGCCCTGGCCTGCAGGCAAGAGACACTGGAGTACCCCATAGCAGGACCCTCCCGCCCCCACCGCCTCGACCTAGTGCTGCAGATGTCGCTCGCCGTTCGGGCATATTGCCAAAGGCGCGGCCCGTGTCGGTTGCCAGTCTGTCTGCTGTATTTGCTCACGACCAGCAGCTGCGCCACGAGGCGCAAGTACAAGCACAAGCACAAGCACACGCACAAGCACAGGCGTCGGCTGATTTGGCCGGCCCGCCAGCAGCAAAACGAGCTGCATCCACCGGAACTACTCCAGTGCGCCAGGTGTCGGCTCCCGCCAGTCGAGACACCTCGCAATCGAGGTCAGCATCGGGAAGTACAGGATGGCAGCTCGGCATGCCACTCCCGGGACCCCCTCCTGGGCCTCCGCCCGCGGTATCAAGATCTAGCAGTGCGCATGCGTCGGCGGAGCAAGCCAGAGGGTCCTCGCCCATGGCGCCAGCTCAGAGCACAACCCGGCGAATGCCTCTTCGCGCTCCCATGCTCAGTCCTATGCCTCCAACGCCCGCCGGCTGGACAGAAGACCAGCCAATCAGGCCAGTCAGACACACATACGTCCCCCCTCTGCACATCCGCACCGCCAACCTCGGCCCCAGCATCCCGTCCAAAGACTTCTTTCCCGCCACTGAACCGGTTGGAGAAGCGGCTGGGTCGAGTCGGGCGTTTGGTGTCCTGAACAGGAGCTCAGCCTTTCGGGACAGCTCAGCCCAAGGATTACGCGAACGCCGCAATCTTCGCAAGAGCCTGCAGGGGCCTGATGTTGGCCCTGATCTTTCAGCCCTTTCGGTAAATACCAATCCGTGGGCAGAGGCCCTGGCATCTGCCGCCAGCACCAACCACTCCCCAATAGCCTTATCGGACCACTCCCAGTCACCAGACCAGCAGGAGTACAATTCTGCGCCTTCTTCTATAGTTGAACGGCCCTCTGGGAGTGGATTTGACTCCAAGGCTACCGTGCTTGCACCGGATGCCTTGGCTCCGCCCTCCGTGAGCTCCAATTCGACCCCGAAGTCTCCAATGCTGGCGAAACTGAAAGGACCGGCTACGCCTCGAGTAGCGTTGCAGGTTCAGCCTCCCAAAACTTTGCCCACGCCTCCGTTGAGCCAGAAAGCACCTGAATCCGGGCGAAGCGTTGGACCACCCTCGTCCTTGACCCAGAATGACTCAAGTGACAAGTTCTCGGCTGAATCGCTCCAGCGACACCATGATTTTTTGCAGAAGGAAAGACATGCCTTGACTGGCCAGCAGAAGTTCCAAACATTTGTCGACTACATTGTCGTTGAATCTGTCCTAAGGCGGAGACGATACGCTCCCATGCTAGTGGATGACCAGGTTGATTTCGACGCTGCTAGGAAGCGATTATTCAACGATGCAGACAATGCCGTCCAGGCCTTTTTGGAAAAGACTGTGGGAATAGATACACCTGCCGCATCAGTGTCATCCACTTTTGATGATAGTCGTGTGCGTCCAGAGTCTACATGGTGGTCCCAGTATCAGCCTGCCTTGTCCCCTATCGCAAGCATGAGCAATGACGAACAGAGCTCGAGGGGCAGATCTTCCAGTCGATGGTGGGAATCACAGCCTGGTTCGCAAACCGACGGCCCGGCGTCCAAGGTGCGGCGTTCTAAGCGGGAATCCAAATACATGGGTCTTTCCGCCACCTTGATGCAGATGAACATGAATGAATCCGACACGCCCAAGAACCTTGATTTTGATCGCGGCGCTTGGGAGAGCGAATATCCGGATGAAAAGGCCAACCCTGAGCGGTTTGGCTTCAGTGACGATACAACACAAAGCGTCGTGAAACAGCGGCGCGCCAACGTGCTCGATCTTTCCAGGTTTATCACCCTGCCGCCACCCTATCCTCGGCATTATCCCGCCGTCAACAATGCACATCCTCTGCTCTCCAACTATCGACACTGCGTTAGAGCCATGAGCGATCTGAGTGAGATCCAAGCACGAAAATCGAGACATGCGCTCAGCGTGCAAGCGTTAAGGAACCAGCACAATCAAAGACTGAGTGATGGGCGTGCGGCTTTCAAAAATAATATTCAAGTTCAGATTGAAGAGGGCACTATCAGCTATGCCGAAGCTGCCGAGGCCGAAGAGGCGCTGCGAATGGAAGAGCGAAAGGCAGAGCAAGCGACACTGAAAGCTGAGTTTGACACATTACAAGATGTTGTCATTGGCCCGCTTCATCAAATGCTCAGTGACCGCGTTGTCCAATTGTCAGCACGCATAGATGAGCTGACAGAAAAGCTTTTCATTGATGCACAGCAGCAAAATCCCGACCAACCCCAGCAGGAAGGCGACGACACACCCGAGCTGCTCGAGTATCTGACCCAGTTGAAGTGGATGTTTGAAACACGAGAACAAATCCACAAGGAGATCTTTGACCTCCTGACTGAGCGTAACGAGAAGTACAAGGCCATTGTTTTACTGCCGTACCAGCAAGCGAACAATGCGGACAAGGTTCGTGATACTGAAGCCTTCTTTGTGCGAGACAATCTGGATCAAGCAAAGACGTACTGCCAGGAGTCAGTCAATCGACACGAGCAGTTCTTCAACATCATCGAGGATAATGTGGCTCGAGGAGTCGGCCTCCAGTCTTCTGCCTTCTGGGATCTAGTCCCGGCCTTACTCGAGCTCCTTCAGCAGTTGCCAACAGATATTGCTCACATCCACAACATTGCAATTCCTGACCAAGAGTACCTCGAGAACCCATCCTACTTTCGGTATCCGCAACAATACCTATACACTCTGTTGGATCATGCCGAGAAGTCGACGTATCAATTCATCGAGTCCCAGATCAATCTTCATTGCCTCCTACACGAGGTCAAGACCAGTGTCCTGTTGGCTCGATGTCGATTGATGGATGCCAGCGAACACATCAGGACTCAGTCGTCACCAAGCACGAGCAAGATGTCAGAATACCGCGCCAAGGAAGAAGCCAGTCTGACGATAGAGTTGAAACAAAAGGTCAGTATAATCGAGGAGCAGTGGCTGGATGCCATAGGCAGCCAGCTTCATGATGCCCAGGAACAAGTCAAGACTTATCTAGAGGCTGAGGGGGCATTGGAGGAGGTCACCAGTGATGACTAGTTGATGACTGTGGTGGAAGCACGTGACTGCCCAGTTTGTTGAATCGGTGTGGAGCAATCAAGCTGTCACGTGGCAGGGCTAAGAGCTAGCTAGTTGCGGGCTAGTTCCCAGTCTAGCCAAAAATACCCACTTCTGCCAATCACGGACTGGCTGACGACGACTTCCGCCGAATTGAGTACGAGGGTCGTACGTGTGGTGAACGTTAAATAATGACAGTGACCATGAATCCGAATCCCATGATGCGTATGAAGGGGATAGACGTCACATCGATTAGTATGTCTTGGGCAACCCAATCCGAATTGGCAGAACCGTTGACAATCTCCAAAAGAGTCTTCTGACGTCACAGCCGTGAGTTTGTCCAAGCTGACACACTCAACAGCGTCGCCAATCTAAAGCACAGCTTGCTTTGCTGCTGAGGTCACCCTTTCCCTTTGCTTGTACATTAGATGTCGGTCTGCCTCTTGGTGGAGGCGATGCTCAGGAGCCTGGAGAGCTTCAGCTGTGACCCGATTGCTTGCAGACTCGATCCAGCCGAAGAAGAAAGGGCGCGTAATTAGACGCCGTGCCTGCAAAGCCATGGTTCTCCAGCAGAAGAGCGGGAAACCATGGAGCGGGGCCAACAAGATCCCCAACATCAATGAGTTTCTCGCCAGCCTTGATCTGGACAAGGCCAAACGAGACGAGGAAATCGACCAGGCGAACCAGGATCAGAACTTGGCGGACGACGGGGTCATAGATCACAAAAATGCGACGAGGAAGAGGAAGGGCAAGACGGTGACGGACCCGGTGACTGGGAATATGGTTGTGATTGAGGACGTGGGCAAGGAGTTCATGAGGAACGTCGATAACCCCAAGGTCGGCAGAAGCAAGCCTTTGCAGCTGAATTGATCCCCGACTGACTCTGGCCACAGCTCTCTGTACCAAATGCCAATCTGGGGAAGCCAGCCACGGTGGCAACCTCGTCCTCGATGCCGTACGAGGAGTACAAAGAGAAGCAAGACATCACAGCACCGCCAGACCCCATTGCACCGGGATCGACGTCCGACATCCCGATCCATGGCGAGAAGACCAATGTCTTGTTCCATCCGACGCCCTCGGTCAGCTATGAGCCCATGTACAACCGGCTGGAAAGGCAAGCAGGGATTACCTGTGCTCTTATGCTCTCGTCCATTGTTGTCATAGGCAAGCTGTTTGGTGGCTCGATCAAAGGCATGGCCATTCTGGGTATGTGTCTGTCCTCGGTCGTGTGGTTGTGGATGAAAGAGGTCGTCCGCAGTGGACGCGAAGTGGAATGGTCGAGTGAGCAGCTCAGAGGAGAGACTGCGGTTGCGAATCTGTTGCCGGAGTCAGTCGAGTGGATCAACACCTTTCTCGGTGTTGTTTGGCGTCTGCTGAACCCGGACATGTTTGCTGCAGTGGCAGATACTATCGAGGACGTCATGCAAGCTTCAGTCCCGTCTGTGATCAGCAACGTCCGTATTGCCGAGATCGACCAGGGCAGCAATCCGATCCGGGTCTTGAGCTTGAGAGCGCTGCCCGACGGTAAGGTCCAGGACCTGATCGAGAGCATCAAGGAGGAGAACAGGAAGACGAAAGACCCGCAGGAAGCGGCTGTAGACGAAGAGGGCGGCGACTATTACAACCTGGAGGTGTCATTCGCTTACCATGCCCGACCTGGGGGAATATCGGTTTCATCTCGCGCACGAAACATGCATATGAATCTCGTCTTCTATCTTGGCATCCGAGGATTGGTCGGCGTTCCTCTGCCCATCTTCGTGGAGCTGCAGGAGCTTGTGGGCACGATACGGATGCGGTTGATGCTGACGCCTGAGCCGCCATTTGCGAAGAGCTTGACCTTCACCCTGATGGGTGTTCCACACGTCCAGGCCGGCTGCATCCCGATGATGAAGCATGGTGTTAACATCCTCAACCTCCCTTTGATCTCCAACTTTGTCAACTTTGCTGTTGCAGCAGCCGCGGGCATGTATGTTGCCCCAAAGTCGATGCAAATCGACCTCAAGTCAATCCTTCAAGGAGATGATATCGCCAAGGATACACAGGCCATCGGCGTCATGTGGATCCGCATCCACAGAGCTGTTGGCCTGAGCAAGCAGGATGCGCATGGCAGCAGAGGCGGCGGCAGCGACCCTTATATCAATCTATCCTTCTCCAAATACGGCAAACCGATGTACTGCACCCGTGTCATCACTGACGACCTCAACCCGGTTTGGGAAGAATCGGCCTCTCTGCTGGTGACGCCTGAGCTGATCGTGGCTGATGAACAGCTGAGTGTGGAATTATGGGACTCGGACCGCAACACTGCCGACGATGTGGTTGGCAAGGTTGAGCTGTCGATGCAAAAGATGATTCAGCACCCAGGCAAGATGTACCAGCATGTGTCGAAACTGAGCGGAATGCAGACGGGCACGGATATGCCGGGTGAGCTTCATTGGGAGGTTGGTTACTTTGGCAAGCCCAAGTTTCGACCGGCTCTTCGCACGGATGGGAAAGACCCGAAGTTGCCCAAGGCATTGGCCGATAACCCCCAATTCCAGGACGAGAAGGGCAGACTCGACACTGAAGATGCTGATGCGGTTGCGCACACGCCGCCGGACCCGTTGTGGCCGTCTGGCATCTGCAGCGTGATTGTGCATCAGATTGTCAACCTGGAGCTGCAGAACATCAAGGGCAGTGACGGCAATCGTAAGGGCAAGGAGTTTGAGCCGGCCACGACGAACGGCGAGTCGACTGAGGAAGAGGGTAAAAGTGAGTATTCGTGTTCAATCAAGTGCGAGTGGTGAGTGACGGCTGCTAATCAAGTCTGGTGCAGGACTGCCAACGTCGTATTGTACCATCCTCTTCAACGATGTGCTTGTCTACCGCACGCGAGCCAAGGCAGTCAGCAGCAAGCCGATCTTCAACGCAGGCACCGAGCGATTTATGCGCGACTGGAAGTCCGGGTTGGTGACGGTGACGGTGCGGGACCAGCGCAATCGCGAGCACGATCCCATTCTCGGGGTCATTCCCCTCAGGCTGAATGAGATCCTTACAGCGAGTTCTCAAGTGACGAGATGGTACCCGCTTGACGGGGGCATAGGCTTCGGTCGGATCAGGATATCTCTCCTTTTCCGGAGCGTCGAGATACGTCTTCCGCCCCATATATTGGGCTGGGAGGTGGGAACATTCGAGTTCTGTTCAAATCGTATTGTCGCGACGGGCTGGCACCACTATGCCAGTATCAAACTGAGGACCGGCGGCAGTGGAGGCAAAATCCGGCGGCAGCAATGCTCCAAGAACCACGAAGGCGATGGTGTCTACTGGGACATCTCTGCGCCCCATCACCTACCGGTAAGGCTGCCGGTCAAACATCGATACCGCGCACCCGTCATTTTCGAGTTCCATGTTGCAGGGAAGCGAGGAGCAGCAGCGTACGCCAGTATATGGCTGCAGCACTTTGTGGACAACGAAGCCACTCCGATTGATGTTCCTATTTGGACGACTAAGAACGGGACAAGACTGGTGCAGAACTACATCACAGAGCGCAATTACCAGACAAAGATGGTGCCCGGTCTTGAAGACCTGAAAGAGGTCGGCCGTCTACACTTCCGCGGCCGCTTCAAGGCTGGGACAGACGAGAGCCACCGTGCGTTTGTGCGGGACAACGACAGCAGAGAGACGTTTGAGACTTGGGAGGCTTGCTTTGCAGAAGGCGTACGCAAACGGGTGGTGGCAGCCGAGCTGCCTGAGCATATCGAAGAACTACACAAGAAATCGCTGGTCGACAGCCGGGATGTGCTGGTGCATGCATCGGAAGAGGACCGACAAAGGTGGATCAGCAGCACTGGCGAGGACTGGTCGGGCGCATTTGGACACAGCGCCGAGGAGGATAGCAATAAGCAGGAGAAGACTGCCGAGGAGTACAGCAACAAGCAGGAGAAGAAGACTGCCGAGGAGTATAGCAACAAGCAGGAGAAGAAGACTGCCGAGGAGGATTGCAACAAGCAGGAGAAGAAGACGGGGAGGGAGGCGGGGCATCATCATGATCCCGGGTCAGACGACGACACCGAGGAGGAGGACGCGTCAGATCATGACCTTGGCGTTACTGATGCGACCAATGTTGGAACAAGCGGCTTTGCCAAGAGGTCAGTTGCCAATGGGCGACACAGCATCGGCAGTGAGAAGACGAATGGCGACGCTCCTAGGCCGAGTACAGACACGGCCGATTCGACGGCATCGACAGTAGACTCAGCCACAGCCCCAGCTGATCCCAAGTGGCAGAAGAAAGCGGGCAAGCGGGCAGAGAAACGAACGCATAGAGGCTATGCGCAGTGGACACCGGCGAGGAACTTGCAGTTTGTCAAGGACGAGGGAGTGTTTGGCATTAACAAGCTGAAGAAGCGCTTCATTGGAGACATGTCGGGGAGGGAGCCTGGCGTCGAGACGGAGGCGTGAGGACAAGACACGAGTGGATGTACAGTACGGCACTAATAGTGAATAGTCATATGAGAGTTGGACGAATAGTCATATGAGTTGGACGAATAGTCATATGAGAAATTCTCGTACGGGCACGCATACGGCTGTTCGCGCAGTTCCGGATTGAAGCAGGCAGGGTAAGCTTGTAAGTATATAGGCCGAGATGAAAATAGGCAGTACTGCTGACTTTGGTTCTGTCGAGAGTTGGACGAATAGTCATGACTATACGAGAGTTGATGTACGAGTAGTGTACAGAGCGGAATTGAAGAGAGTTGGAATTGATGAGTTGATGATTAATAACTTGTTTCACTGCCCCACTGGCTGGGGACGCGTTACTCTAATTGGCTAGCTGCCCAGGCAACTATTAATAATTCAAGGCAACCATGGCAACCATGGCAACCACGATAAAGATCAGTGCGGACTTTGAGCGTCAGATTGACGGCAGCAAAGCCAATAAGCTGTCGATGCCTGTCGGAGCAAAAAGAGCATGCACTGCTGTGCCTCGTAAAGCCATGAAAGTTGCGGACAAAACAAACTGTCAGACACGCGACAAACGGTTCGGACAGAGGAGCCAATGGGCAGTAACGAGCGAGGGCGCCCAGGAAGGCAGGTGCGTCAGACCGTTGCTTGGCGCAGATGAGGCGCAGCAAATGATTCCCAGCTCGACGTTGCGCTTCTGTGCCGCCTCTGTGCCGCCTCTGTGCCAGAAGAAGAGACAAAGGGGGTGTTGGCGAGTGAGTTTTACTGCTATTAATTAGTCAGTTGCATTTCCATCACCATCAAATCAACATAAACACCACAATATCAACAATCTCTCGCTCTCGCTCGCTCACTCTCTCTCTCCATGTCCTTCGCTCTCCCTCCCTAGCCATCTCTGGACATCAAACAAATACTGCTGTTGATGCGAGGAGATTAAACACCCCCACCTGGCGCCATGCGCCTCCTCCAGTACCTGACGTCGGCGGTGGCAGCGACAGTACTCTGTCTGGTTGACTCCACACACGCCTCCACGCGAGCCCGAAAGCCGCTCAACTACCTCTCCGTTCTCGAGTCGCCGCGAATACACACGCCCTCGAAGAGAGTGAATGCATACTCGTCCTTTGACCTGACCTTCGACCTGCACCAACACGCTCAGCATGTGCGGCTGGCGTTGGAGCCGAATTACGATATCCTCTCCGACGACGCCCACGTGGTGTTTGTGGACCAGGACGGCAACCACAGACATGCAGAGAAGATTGACAGGCACTCCCACAAGGTGTTTCAGGGCAAGGCATTTGTCGTGGACGACGATGGGGCCTCGGACCATGTGGGCTGGGCCCGGATTACCGTGCGAAGAGATGGCGTCCAGCCCTTGTTCACAGGCGCCTTCTCCATTATGGGAGACCACCACAATATCCTGCTGAGCTCGACCTACATGGCAACCAAGCACCCGCTTGATCCGGATGTTGAGGAGACGGACGACGAGTACATGGTGGTATGGAGAAACACAGATGTCAGCCGACAGCAGCATCCGGCTGAATTGAATAGAAGGAGCCTGGATGCACGCACTTGTGGCTCTGACGCACTGGCATTCAACAGCGACCCCGATCATCCGGTGTACCGTGGCCTGCTGAAACGGGAGGACGGCTACTGGGGAGCCATGCCAATGTCGGGTCTACTCGGCAAGCGCCAGAACATCGACGGCGGAGGCGCGGGAACGGGCGGCTCGAGTGTGAATCTCAACAACAGTATTGGGAGCACTTCGGGCTGTCCAACCACGCGGAAGGTCGCTCTCATCGGCATTGCGACCGACTGCGGCTACACGGCCTCTTTCAACTCGACCGAGTCTCTGCGCGCCAACGTGATCGACACGGTCAACACTGCGTCTGATTTGTATCAGGCCACGTTCAACATCACCCTCGGCCTGCGGAACCTGACCATCTCCGATGCCGAGTGTCCAAGCACTGCCAGCGCCCAGACGCCTTGGAACCTGGGCTGCTCGAGCTCGATGACGATGACGGATCGGCTGACCAACTTCTCCAGCTGGCGAGGTCAGCATGGCGACGAGAATGCGTACTGGTCGCTCTGGACAACGTGCAATACCGGTGCTGAAGTTGGCCTGGCCTGGCTCGGTCAGCTCTGTAACACGGGCACGGCGGCACAGAGCAGCAGCAGCCAGTCGGACGACGCCATCGCCGGCACCAACGTGGTCGCTCGCACATCGACCGAGTGGCAGGTCTTTGCTCACGAGACAGGACACACCTTTGGCGCGGTTCATGATTGTGATTCGAGCACTTGTGCCGATGCCACCGTGGTCAGCTCCAACCAATGCTGTCCGCTGTCGCAGTCGACGTGCGATGCCAGCGCGCAGTATATCATGAACCCATACTCTGAGCCGGGCATTCAAAGCTTCTCACCATGCACGATTGGAAACATCTGCAGTGGGCTCGGGAGCAGCTCTGTGCAGTCAAGTTGCTTGACGGACAACAAGGGCATCGCCACCATCACTGGACAGCAATGTGGGAACGGCATTGTTGAGGATGGCGAAGACTGCGATTGTGGCGGCGAGGAGAGCTGCCAGACCGACCCCTGTTGCGATGCAACGACATGCAAATTCACCTCAGGCTCCGTCTGTGACCCGAGCAATGAAGGCTGCTGTACTGCACAGTGCCAGTTCTCTGCAGAGGGCACTGTCTGCCGTGCCTCGACTGGCTCTTGCGACCCGCAAGAAGTCTGCTCCGGCACCAACGCGACCTGTCCGGCCGATGCGAACTCTCCAGACGGAACAAGCTGCGGCACTGACCTGAAATGCGCCAGCGGTCAGTGCACCTCTCGCGATCTGCAGTGCAAGACCGCCATGGGCAGCTACACACAGAATAACGACACGTACGCGTGCGACAGCCAGGTGTGCACGCTGAGCTGCGCCAGCCCGGCCTTTGGATATAATGTATGCTACACCATGCAGCAGAACTTCCTGGATGGAACGCCCTGTGGCGGCAGCGGCAAATGCAGCAACGGCGTCTGCAGAGGTGGCTCCGTTACTGGCCGAGTTGGTAGTTGGATCAACGACAACAAGACGCTGGTCATTGCCCTCGCATCGGCACTTGGTGGTCTCCTGGTCATCGCACTGCTGGGATGTTGCATCCGCGCCTGCCGTCGGCCTAGAGCCAAGGCTGTGGCTCCAGGATATCACCGCTCCAGGAGAGCACACGCCCGGCATGGATGGGACGGACCGCCGATCCCAGAGCAGATGCAACAAAGAGGCTATGGTGGTGATACTGGGAGCAGCTGGCAGGCTCCCCCGCCTCCTCTTCCACAGGGAGCAACGCCAACAGAATGGGGAGGCTATCCTATGCAGCCTCCACCAAGCTATGCGAGAGCAACACGGTATGCGTAGCCAGCTGGGCCTGTGCTAGGCCTCGAGCTGCTTGCTGCATTGAGCATTTACGAACTGATGACAATCTCGATTTTGGAATTGAAGCCCAATGCCTTGCATTTTTGTACAGAAGAATAGATATTGCATTGTACAGATCGAATTGCATTACTGAGTGTGTCACCAAGTAGGGATGCATTCTTTACTCGTTCATATCATACGCTCTTTTATTCCCCATGCTTGTACAAATGACATTGATTCTTCCTTGTCTTGTATCAATATCATTGATCCCAGTTTCTTGGAGTGCTTGGTAGCTCAGCCATGACAGAGTGACTGTTCTGGTGACATTATCCACCTTCCATCACTTCAGTGGTAGGCCCCCTTGGCTGCCATGATGCCATATCTATTGTAATGCTGTTGTGTGAAGACTACTCTGTCGTTGGTCTCTTTCTCTGTGACACTGGACAATTCTATGACACATCAACAATTAATCATAATTCTCCAAACCAGCCTTGCCACTTCATTCCATGGCTCCAAAGCCCCGTATAATCGGGCGGCGACCAGTGATGGACGCGGCTACTCGCCGCCAACGACAGGTAGATTTCCTTTCGAATCCTGAGCACATGTGGCGGAGACTGTACATCTTCGGAGACGAAGACATACTCGAACGGCTCCACGGCTACCGCCCGGGCGCCTACTGCCCCATTCACCTCGGAGATGAGTTGCGCAATGGCCGCTATCGAGTCATTCATAAGCTAGGTTCTGGCGGCTTTGGCACTGTGTGGCTGTGTCAAGATCTGTATGCCGATGAACCGACTTATGTGGCGGTTAAGATTCTCTGTGCGAGTCAGAAGGCGGATACGAATCCTGAGGTTAGAGTGGCTGAGCTGCTAAAGGAGATGTCGTCGGTCCTAGTCGTATTGTGACTTAACGAGGGGTTTGGTTACCCGCCAAGGCGGGTAACTTCCACCCTCGAAAAAGAAGAAAAAAGAAGAAAAAAGAAAAAA
>QQSL01000070.1:0-88562 GCA_003693665.1 Chaetothyriales sp. CBS 134920
CTATCCTGAGGTCTTGCTTAGATAGTGGAAATGGAAATTAGAGGCTAAGTCTCTTTTTTTTCTTTTTTTCTTTTTTTTCTTTTTTCTTCTTTTTCGAGGGTGGAAGTTACCCGCCTTGGCGGGTAACCAAACCCCTCGTTAATGAATATTAGTATTAATAGCTTGTTTATTGAGAAGGAGCTGATACAACTCCGTGTGCAACTGTCGAGATATTGACTGTAACACATCCAGATATTGAGCTGTTCACCAGTCCGGCCAGAATGAGAGCTACGTTGGTGCTTCGCAACTATGCTGCCAAGCTGACCCTTTTCACCGGCAAGAATTGTTCTCTCTGTGACGTTGCAAAAGGACAGCTTGCCCAAGTGCGCAAGAGAAGAGCGGTAGAATATTCCGAGGTCGACATCACCGCAGATGGCAACCAGAGGTACAGGGAGCTGTACAAGTACGACATTCCTGTTCTTCACATCGACAGAGCTGTTTCCACAAAGCCCCAGGCCAGCACTCCCAGTCAGCCAAAGGTGTTGATGCATCGTTTCAAAGCCGAAGATGTTGAAAAGCTCATCGACGAGACAGAGCAGGGTTCGGCATAGAGCAGGGTTAGCATAGGGCAGGGTTGGCATAGAGCAGGGTTCGGCATAGGGCTTGCGGCTATCTCGTCTGTTGCGCAACCACACCACCATAGGCTGCCCCTTTGACCTCTTGCGACGTGGAAGGATTCGATGAGCCCTGGGCCTGTGCGAGCGAGGTGGTCATGAAGGTCGGGAGCGCTGTCATGTCGTTCATAACAGAGATCTGGGAGCACCGTCAGCCGGTTTTCGCTTTCCTACACCCATCAGTCAGGACTATCGGAGCCCGCACCATCTGGAAGCCCTGTTCTGCAGACTGCCTTGCAGAATCGCCGGACGCACAGTATATGCCCGCCTTCTTGCCCGCATCGTGTGCTGCCTTCAAAATGCGCGCGACTGCGGCTTTGAGCTCTGGGGCAAACTCCCCGGTGACGGGATAGCCCAGGTTATTGCCTAGGTCCCATGGGCCAATGAAGAGGACATCGATGCCGTCAACTTTTGCAATTGCCTCAACCTGCGTTGTCAAGCCAGGTCAGCAGTTGGGTTGTCATCATGGAACGGAATCGAATGCTCTGTCATCTCCGCTTACATCTTCAAAGGCCTCCTTGGTCTCAATCTGAACAACGGTTACCAAGTTCTCATTTGCATTTGTCATGTACTCATAACCGCTCAGGTTGCCCTTGACATCAAAGGTGCCCATCGAGAAAGGACTGCCAAAGCCTCTCCTTCCCTGCGGTGGAAATTTTGAGGCTTCTACCAACTTTCTCGCATCTTCCACCGTGTACAGCAGCGGCACAATGATCCCATGTGCACCTGCATCCAATGCTCTTTTGACCATCCACCCTTCATTCGCAGCTATTCTCACAATCGGCGAAACTCCGCAGGCCGCAATCGCGTGGACAGATTCGTGCATCTCGTTGTCTGTAGTGTATCAGTGACCCGACGGCGGGGACTCAAATCGGGGCGCTGCTGTGCCTGCAATATTGCCATGTTCCGTGTCTATGCAAATCCAATCAAATCCACACCGTGCAATTGTTCTCGAGAGGTGAGAGCCTGGGAGCATCTGCCAGGCTCCGAAAGAGGGTCCATTGCCCTTGTAGAGAGCTTTACGGAGAGTATTGGCAACACTGAGACTCTTGGACATGTTGAGCACGCCCGGCAGCTCAACTTGTAGCTTTCACGGTTAGTTGTCATGGAAAACTGGGGGAACTTGGAGCAACTGGGGAGGGGTAATGTGGACAACTCCTTCCCCGCACACAGTTATAATTAACAACCAATACACCGTGACTTGGAGAATACTTATACTTCATGATTCGGTTGACTGGCTGAGTCTGAGAGAGATATCTTCCGCTTTTAGAGATGGCGAAACTCAAAAAGCACTGGATATGAGCATCCACAAGTCGACAGCAGAAGAAGAACATGGCCTGATAGAATAGGCAGAATAGGCAGGAGCAGTCTATTGAGAGAGGAAGGTATCACCAGCGATATGAGATCATTGCCAAGAAATGTCGACATCGTTGGGACGACATCCGAACCGAACCATCAATTATCTATTGTGAATGGCACAACTGCAGAGCCAATTCCAATTCCAGACTGCCAAATACACATAGTTACGCCTTAGGGTAACAATGACCGCTTCATTGCCCTCTCATCTTTCCCCTTCGCGGTCCATCCATGTCATCATCAGCACCAAGTCCGGCACTGAGGGAGCGCAACAGTACTATGATGATACTCTCAAGCCGATCCTCGACGCCCACAATGTTAAGCGAAGCGTGCACACAACGACCTCGACGCAATCAATCATCGAACTCACCCGCGAGGTGTTCGCGCCTCATGCCTCCAGGGGCAGTGAGCAGACTATCCTCCTCCTGTCTGGGGACGGAGGCTTAGTGGACATTGTGGACACGCTGCACAGTCATGTTCTGCCGCGTGAACAAACCGACGCCGCTGGCGACGCATCCGTCTTCGTGAAGCCAACCATCGTGCTCTTCCCGCTCGGGACGGCAAACGCGTGGGCCTGGAGCGCGGGCGTGGCGTCTGATCCGATAAAGACGCTTCTTGAAGGTAAGCCGGCACCGCTGCCGAGTTTCGAAGCCAGATTCAGCCCTGGTGCGAAGCTTGTCACCGATGAGGGCCGGGCCAGGGAGGAGCTGCCACTGAACCGTGAAGGCCATGCCGCCGTCATCCACGGTGCTGTAGTGGCAAGTTGGGCGTTGCACGCCAGCTTAGTAGCCCTGAGTGATACGGCAGAATACAGGAAGCATGGCATCCAAAGGTTCAAGATGGTAGCGGGTAAGTTGTTGGAAGAGGCCCATGTGTACACAGGACTGGTGCAGACGAGGAAAGAGGGAGATGGGGGATGGGAGGTATTGAGATATCCAGGGGGTGAAACAGTGCATCAACATGTGTATGTGCTGTGTACGCTGGTATCGAATTTAGAGGAGAAATTCCGGATCTCACCGGCGACAAAGCCCTTGGAAGGAGTGATACGGCTGGTTGCAATTCGACCAGATGGGCCGGCAGAGGTTGTCCGGCTCCTGGGACTTGCTTATCAAGGAGGGAAACACGTCGAGGAGCCGAATGTTGTATATGAGACCGTGGAGGGGGTAAGAGTAGAGCTTGAAGAAGATGAAGAGGTATGGAGACAAGTGTGTATCGACGGCAAGATCATTGCTGTCCCCAAGGGAGGATGGGTTGAGGTGCGCATCGATGCGCAAACAGTAGCTGACCTCGTCCGCATCTCAGAGTCTGGCTCGTGAGACCACTTGCAGGGCATTCAAAATCCAGCTCACGCATACATGACTACGGTATTCATGATTGATCTCATTCTTCTTCGTCTTCTTCGTCTGGGCATATGCAACGAGTATAGTCCACCACATACGAGGCCAACCAACTCAACGCACTTCATTCACCCTCGAGTTTCCTTCTGTATTTCATCCGGCTCTGTAACAAACACATTGCTAGAATCGAGCCTTGGGAGTGGCGCCAGGTGCTGTGCCTCAGTTGGGGAGACTGTGCTTCCACCACTCGACTGGGGCTTAGAAGTAGCATTCCACTTCGAGGATGTACTCTTGATGGAGAGACGATCAAACATTGCAAATTGATCCTGTGTAAGGAGCTCACCTCTCTTTTGGGCCAGTCGTAGCTCTAGAAGGATTTGTTCGTCGTCCTCATCCGACTCAGAGTCTTCGACATACTTATCGCCCCAGGCACCTGAATCTTTGCGAGCCAGACGAGACAGTGACGCAGTCGCTTGACCGGTCTTGTTGCCGGAGTAGCTGCTGGCAGTGCAGCCAGCCACGGAGACATGCGAGACCAAATCCGACAGATCATCTCTAGATTCTCGCGTCTCTGAAGGCGTCCTCTTCATTATCGGTGTTTCAACACCTAGGATGTTGCTGTCAGAATTGACCACATTGTCTTCTGTCACATTGTCTTCTGCACACGCGGCATCGTCCACACTCTGCCGTCTCTCGGGCAAGGGATGATCTTGTGAGCTCCTCGCAGGTGAGTGTGTCGGGGCATCAAGCTGGCCCTGAACCTGCTCTCCCTCAGGTCCAACTGCACTGTCAGCTGGGTCAGCACGCTCAATGCCTCTTTCATCCTCATCTCTCGTCTGGGCTGCAGCAGTGTAGGCAAAGTGCGTATCACACATATGTTTAACAACAGGCCAGCCATAAGCATTTGCAAACATGCGACGCACGACCATGTTGTTATGAGCATCGGGCTCCAAACGGACGAGGACCTTGCGCCAGGATAAATCTCTGTGGTAGGCCCGAGCAATTTTCTCCTCGATCCTCATTGAGCCAGTTTCGGATGAATCGCTCAGTACGGAGGCTGGTCTTTCAGTGTCACTGTTGGACTGAAGGGACAGAGTGCTCGCCCTGGAGCTTGCTCTCCTCGTAAATGTGTGTTGGCGCTTGATTGGAGGTGGTGGGATATCGTCAGGATGGTATACTCTATCATGGAATATGGTCCGAGGCCGTGCAGAAGGATCGAGGATGAAATCACGCGGGGGTAGAGGGGGGTTTAATACATCTCCGGCTGACTCGAAGAAGGTTGTTTTCGGTGGCGCATTGAGCTCTTGGTGTTCTGTCTGGCCTGAGTAAGGAGAGGCACTTCGAGCTAGAGGTTTGCCTGGAGGATCGCCAATGTCAGAGCCGACTGTGGTGTTACTGTCCGCTGCCTCTTCTATGGTCTTCAATGTCTGCCCGCGGCGATAGATTTTGGCACTTTTCGGTAAGTGGTCCTGCTTCTGGGGTCGGAAAAGGCTGACAAAACCAGTCCAAAGGCTGTTGTTACCTTGGTCAGTGCCGAGCTCTGCCGACTGGGTTTGAACATCATGTGTGCCCAAAGATAGAGGGTCATCAGGCGGGTTCGGCCTCGACTGGTCATTCTGTAAGTGCTGGTCGACCAACGGGCTGGCCTCTGGTTGGGGCACTGGATCGGAGACAGGGGGAGATTCAGACGGTTGGCGCTCTCTCTGGCGGCTCTCGTCAGCGAACAAATCACTCCAGAGCAACGGCCGTTTTGGTGCAGTGGCGTTCTGTCCCATCACCTCGGCAAGGCCCCATTCTACCACTGTACCCACGATACCATATTCTCTGCGTGCTTTTTCGACACGCTCAAGGCCCTTCCAATCGAGAAACAGCAGGCAGGATGTCCGCAACGGGACGATACCGTCATTGACAACATTGGAATAGACTGTGCGATTTCTGAACTTCTTCAAGGCAGTGTGTGCAGGACCGGTGGGAAGAACGCGGAGCAGTGGCTTCGCTCCAGGGTTAGGATCTCGTTTCTGGTTGTCTGATGCGGATCCAAGGCCACTGATCACAGCGCCCCAGCCATTCCTTGCCAGTGTTGGCGGTGTCCAGGTCAAACCAAGATCCTGTCCGGTACGACCGACGAGACCAAAATCGAGAGCAAACCTGACATAGACGGGATTTTCATTGCTGAGGCCAAGAAAAGGGGAGGCCATGCCAACAAAGTTCACAGGGGTGATGAGATCAAAGAACTCTGGCGAGTGTTTTTGGATGTAGGCAATCGCATAGGTCTGAATAAGGCCGCCGAGCGAATGACCGATGAAGCTGATACTGGTGATCTTGTAAGGCAGATTCAAGTGCTTTTCGTCTTTGAGGATGCTGCTGTTCTTGTGGATTGGTTTTCTCTCCTTGTCTCTGGTCCCATCGCGCAGGCTCGAGCCGGTGAAGGAGCGGGAGATGGATTTGGACAGGCTCTTCTTCTTCTTCGTGGGCAGATACGGCTGGTCAGGATATGTGATGGACAAGACATACTTGGCAAAGCGCTTGCCAAGGTACTGGATGCCCCTTTCAGTCTTGACGACGTTGCCGGAGTAGCCACGCACCAGCACCTCCTCCTCATCTTCTTCATCATCCTCTTCCTCCTCCTCTGCAGACTTTGGATGGTCATTGATGGCGGCATTACCAACATGATTCGCTTCAGCTGTGCGTTGCGCCCTCAGCTCCTGGCGCCGCTTCTGAGCATCCAGCCTGGCCTGTCGGGCGGCTGCGTCGATGCTTTCTTTCAGGAAGAGCATGTCGGCACCTAGGTTACTGTGCAGGCCATGGGTCAAGAGCACGAGATGGATTTTCTTCTGTTTCTTCTGCGGCTTTTCATCTTGCGGGTGCGCATGTCGCTGCTCGGGATGTTGCGTGCCTTGGGATGTATCAGGCGTAGTTTGCCCTTGATTTGTAAACTGAGGGAAACTTGGCGTGTTCCACAGGCTCGCCGTGTCATCAACGACAAGCTTGACGGCCTTTGAGAAGACGCCCTGCGGCTGTGCAGAAGCCCGGGCACGGCCCTGTTGATGGTCTTCCAATCTACCTGGCGCACCCTTACCAGAGCCGATTATGCCGTGGAATCCCAGTTCGATAGATTTCTCGTCGCGGCCAACCAGAAGTTCGAAGTGTACGGCTGCCGAGGTAGAAAAGATGACCTGAGAGGCAATCTCAATGATCCAGGTAAAGCTCTTGGGCGCCGCGCTCGGGTTCCGCGGACTCGACTCTGCATCCTTGTACACGTCGTCCGGCACGGTCAACTTGCTGGTCCAGTGACCGCCCGCCTTCAACTGCGGCTCGAAATCAGGGGCACCCTCTTCCTCGGCTCGTTCATGCTTGTGGAAGGGATTAAACGTGATCGGATAACAGGCAACGTAGAGGGTGTATGGCCCGTGCAGATATGCGGCTCGGAGCGGCACGGCCGAGGTGTTCTTGATCTTGACATGGAGATGCTTAGGAGGAGGGAGAATACGGTCGAGGCCGGGCGAGTAGGTGAGCTGGTACCTGGAGCCGCTGTCAGTTGGTTTGGCCGCTGCGTCGTGGACGGTTCACTCTACCGCACTACCTCGCCCACTCGAACTGAGCCTGACTGGTGGAGGATCAGCATGGTGCACTCTGTCGCGGTGCGTCTCGGTCTAGGTGCTTCTCATGCTCGCATTTCCACTTGATCACTTGCTCACACACGCACTTTCTGTCTCCGGAATCTTCGGATCACTCATACTGTTCCTGGTAGACCGCACGAACAGCTGGCTGTATCTGACGTGAGAGTATGCCAGACAACAAGTATAGCACTAGAAGGTTTTAACATCGACGGCATTGCTTAGGTTCGACGGTCAAACAGTCACGCGCGCTGGGCATCGTGTCTCTCCGAAACATGTGGTTTCCTTGCAGCTGTGCTTGCGGCTGTCTACGTGATAAACTGTGCGGCAATACCGTCTCGAGAGCAGACCTCTGCCCGGTTTCCGACTCCGACTCCGACTACTGTGTGCTGCACAAACTAGACGGTTAGTTTTGGAGATAAGACACTCATCAATCTTCGTGGACGGATTCTGGAGGTTCACTGTGCAAAAACGCACACGTGACTTGGCCTGCGGCTCTATGCCGAATCAGGTTGGTCTGGCTTGACTCAGCCTTAGACCCCCACTTACTAGTGCTGTCACTGCTGTGTCAGACTTGGTCATAATTATTCTACGTGTGTGCTTCATGAGCAACTTTAGGCATACATATGTACAGTGCAGGCGTTGCAATTGCTAGGAGTACTATCAGTCAACTGTACTACGGAGTGTATACATAGCGCTGGGAAGAATTCAATCTTTCCATTTGGTGTAAATCTCCGTAGAGCTCCATGATCGGCACCTTCATCTCCACACAGTAGCCAAAATAAATTGGCCAGGCTGGCAGTTAAAATGAATTAGGCTTGCTTAGCCTTGCTTCGGCTGACTTTTAGGGAGCGGGAGGTTGCTCTAGTGCTTGGGGAAATCAGGGGCATGATTTTACGCGTACTGCAATGTCGGTAAATGTCCTCTCCCTTGGCCTAAAATCTGCAGTACACGGAAAGAACAGTCAGAGGGTGTGTCAAATACATGTGCACCACAAGCATTTACTCAACGGCGGCCAGTAAGCCGTCGCCCGTTTATGTGTGTCTCGGGCGAGGAGGGCGGCAAGCATTGCACTAGCCACTTTGGAGACGTCAACAAACCGAGCGGCGCGGTACGATTGGCGTGCCATATGGTTTCGCATGACATTGACCTTGTCCCTCGTTGGTGCAGGCCTGATCACCCCGGGCGGCAGGGTGGCTAGGGCCGGGCAGACAGGGTATTAAAATTGGGACCACAGCCAGATCTATATTTACTTTGCCTCCCCCAGATTTCTCCTAACTATTATACCTCCAGCTGTCTTTCTCCCCCTTGATTTTCCTTTTGACCTTCCCAGACTCTCGTTAAGATCAACGTTCTTCCTTGCAGACTCACCATCTAACTTTCTGGCCGATCAAAAAACATGAAGTACTCGGTTTCCCTCGTCGCTCTTGCCTCCCTGGCCGCTGCCCAGACGGCAACCACGTCTGCTGCATCCACCACAACCTCGTCCAGCTGTGCTGCTCAGAAGTAGGCAAACCCCAGCTTGATGATGCAAGGAACTCGCTGACTGTGTGCCGGTAGTATCCTCGATGCCTGCATTGCCACCATCCAAGGCCAGATCAACTCGTGTGCCACCACCGACTACTCGTGCCTGTGCACCCAATATGTCAACCTCCTGACCTGCTACAACAACTGCCCCTCGGACGTGGGCGTCGGCACTGTCCAGCAGCTGCGGCAGCAGAACTGCAACGCGGCCTCAGTCTATGGTAGCACAACGACCCTCCAGGCTACGTGGACCAGCGAGGAGGCTTCATCCACCGCAACCGAAACATCTGCAGATTCCACCGCCACTGCCACCAGCAGTGAAGCTGTTGAGACCGGCTTCGCGTCCGGCTCGGGCTCGTCAACTGCAACCAGTTCATCTTCGACTTCATCCTCGACAGAGAACGCTGCTGCTATTGGTGCCGAGGTCGCCAGTGGCTTGTTGGCGATTGTCGCTGCTGGCTTCGGGCTTTTGCTTTGAATAAAATCTTGGATTGTGTGGCCGTCTTTTGTCCTTTCTACCAGCATGGGGCTTTCTGTATTAATTGCACGAAGCGTGGTGTTGACCAGGCAGTCAAAATGAAATTCATACATAATTCTGGGCACATCTCAGTCCCTCTCTGCCTCTGTTCCTGGTCGCTTTACTCGCTTGGAGCGTCGTGCTCCTTCTGCCACTGGCTTGGGCAAGCTTTTGGCTCTCCGTTTGCCAGACGGGTTGATAACACTGGCTCGTTGCACCCCATCTCTGTCTCTGTCCTCGTCTTCCTCTTTCCCTTCTGCTGGAGCTGTCTTCTCAGTCTCCAGTCGCGTACTCTCAAATAGTAGTTCTATCTCCGACCTTTCTTTGTCGTCCAACAGATCCAAATGCATGGCCACAAATGCCGCCTGCTCAATATCCACACACTCTAGGTCGGTGTCGCCTAACCTGTCTCGCAGTGCGGCAACTGCTTCAAATAGTGCCAGATACTCCTTCTTGTCGTATTTCAGCTTTAGCTGCCCACTGTCAACAAGCCAAGCATACGTCTCATCGGCAAAGAATGGAACTTGGGCTGGCGCATACGCGCTCCCGACCAACGACCCCGTCGCTGGTCCGACCCCGGTGAGCTGGCAGAACGCATCGATTGCGTTGTACAGGTTTGGCCCAGAGGCAACAGCAGCACCAGCCGCAATGCTACCGTTGAGATTATCCGTCTTGTCGGTTTTCAGCGTCTCATGCAACTTCCTCGCGCCTTCAGCCGTGGCTTTCTTAACCAGACCGCTGTCGTTTCTTCGAATCATGGCTGGCAAGAAAGGGCGGGAATGGCCATGTGTGATTTTCCACTGCACGAGCTTTTCGAGGTCTGCCAGGTCGAGAGAGACGGCTGCATCAGTGCCAGCGTTGGCCTTTTGCGCCTGGAGCAGTTGCGCCGGCAGTTGTTCATAGCGCCAGTGGTCTCGTTGTATGGCGGCTGAGACCTTGGTGGCGTCTTTGAGACGCAACTTATAGTGTGCTGTTGCAATGCTTGGGTAGTGGGCAGTGAGACCTGCAATCTGGGAGGGGGAGGTAATGGCTGCGGAGAGTAGGGGAGCAGTGCGGCTGGTCATGTCTTCCCTTCTTCCTCTTGTCGGTTACTGAGCCTACCTTGGTTGAGTGCTGGCAACAATACTGCTGTCCAACAACGGAGATGAACATGAACAGCGAGTCTCAATTCTTTTGCTCTGTTGGAGATTCGCCCAAGTAAAGTGATCGGATTTCTGATTCCATTGGATCATTGGATCGTCGCCGCCTGTGGAGTGTTTTTCTCGATTATATTGACAGGAATACAACTTAGTTGACTCATCATAAACCTTGCAATGAGCTGACCTGCTGCTTGATCAATCCATCAATCCATCAATCATTGCCATGGCACATGCGGCTCTAACGCGCAGAGTTAGTTTTGTGTGCCACTCTTGCCAACTGGCACAGTTATCGCCCATAACAGCCCCAACACACCGACTCGCCAGCAGTCTTGCAGCCTCCTTCGCTTCACGCCCGCTGAGCCGAAGCAGGCTGTACAGGAATGAACGAAGAACAGCAGCAACAGCGGCCGCCCCGCCAAAGTTGATCCCTCCGCGAGCCATACGAGCGCCACGCAAGCCAGCGCAGTCACCGGGAGTCGACGACGATGCTGCCATAGTCGCGGCGCAGGTCGCCACGGAGGTCGGCGACCCTCGTGTGGCACTGACAAGTCTCCGACAAGACATATCGCACATCACAACAAGCCAGGCGCTGCCGACCAACGAGGAGGTGTATGGCCTGCTCGACCGCACGCTGCAGTTCGCCAACCTGGTTGTCTTTGGACAGCCCGAGCAGCCGACGCTGGACGAAGACAACAGCGAGGATGATAAGAGCACTGCTTCATCCACCGTCCTCAATGATCTAGACGAGTCCACTTCAGCTTCAGCTTCGGCATCCCGGCCCCAGAAATACACCATTGTCTCACCAGCCAGTGTACTGCCTCTGTCATTCCGCACCAAGGCCGCCGACGCACTGTGCGAAATGGCATACCAGCTCGTGCGCGACCCAAAGGTCATCATCCACGAGGAGATTCTGGACTTGTATGTGCGCATTCAATGCTTGCTGGGCAAGCCACAATACCTACCGGAAATCTTCCACCTCTACGCCCACAAGCCCATTCCCAAACAGACTGGCACCAGCACTATCGAATACACCAGCACCCAGCCCTGGCATCCCCGCTATGACATCCCGCGCAACCTCTCAGACACTGCCTTGGACGCGGCAATCCATGTCAAGGACATGCCATTGGCGATCGCCATCATCGACACAACTGTGGCGCGACCAAACCACAAAATCATGCGTTTCTATCGCAAAGCAGTGCCGCCGCTGCTAGCAGTCGCCTGCACCCCGGTGATCGCGTATGCGGGTGCATCATGGATCTCAACTGTGCAAAACGTGTGGGACGAGGACATGGCCAAGTACACAGCTCTCGCCGGGTCTGTGGCGTACATTGGCACACTGGGCACCATTGGTTTCGTGGCCATGACCACGTGGAACGACCACATGGAGCGCGTGGTGTGGCAGCCTGGCACAGGCCTGTGGGATCGCTGGATCAGGGAGGATGAGCGACTCTATTTTGATCGCATTGCCCTGGCCTGGGGCTTCCAGGAGAAGTGGCGGCGCGGAGAGGAACAGGGTGACGAGTGGGAAGCCCTGCGAGAGACATGCGGCTTGCGGAGTATGGTTCTCGACAAGACCGATTTAATGGAGGGCATGCAGTAATCAACACTTATTCATGGGTAGGATAAAAGGTACGGCAGTGTAGAATAGCAAATTTTCAAAAAATGACACAAACCAGGAGGTGGATGTGAGAATAATTCAAGTTGGTTGCGAGACTGTCTTGTATTCGACATATTCTGCCACGCTGTGGGCTATCTGCACTGGGCCACGCCCTATTCCTTCAGCAGCACTGCTTTTGAACTAATACAGTCTCTTGGGCGGGCTCATGCTGGCCTTGATGGTCAAGCTGCCCACGTTCTGCCAGCCCTTCTTCAACAAACTGACCAAGTAGTTGATGGCCAGCATAATGTTGCTGATCAGCTCATCCTCAGTCATGCCGACGTTTCCGACAGCGACACCAAGACACAACACCTTCTTCAGCTGGAACTTGATCGTGCTCTTGACTTCCGTCACTTTGCTTGCCAGGTCCTCAGCGTGAGAGATCGGGGTGGGGAATTTGCCAGCCTTGGAGAGACCGGGGCCCAGGAGACGGGGAATCTGTTTGATCAGGGCGTCGGAAGCAACGAAAGCATCGTACTTGCGGGCGAGCTTCTTGATCAGCTTCTTGTTCTTGTTGAGTTTCTTCAGGTCGTCCGATGACATTGCGTCGATGCCGTGGTGCTTGGCGCGATCGATATCATGCTGGTCACCCAGAACACTGTAGTGTCGCCACATCTGTCAGTCCCTCCTAGCTGCTCTGTTTGACAGCAATAAAGGACGGGCCATAACATGAAACTCACCAGATGCTCATGCCGGGGCGCGGGACCGTTGGCAGCTTGATGGTGCCCGAGAAACGCTTGTCACGCTGAGGATCATAGTTCTTGAGCCCGATTTGCAGCTCAACCGTCTCGAGGAAGTTGCGCTTCTTCTCGTTGAGTGAGTAGTCAAGGAGTTGCTGCACGTTCTGGCGCACGCCGGCTGTCGAGCACGGGTTAGCAGTGATTGCTAGTAGAGAAACGCGGGGAGACTGGGTGATGCCTACCGACTGTGATTTTCGACATGGTGGACAGTCTTCCAGAAGAATTGATCAGATCAAGTTCTTATGGTGAGGCACTGCGCTGAACCTATATCAGAACAAGAAAGTTGACGAAATGGCCAAGCCATTCAAGTGCGGCGTTAATCTTTTTTTGTGTGCGCCAAGATATTGGAACACGTCATGGAATCACGTGATATTAATCTGGGGCTTGGTTGGCGAGAAATCTTCCACTATCAAAAGGGTATCAGATACAACTTCCATGATGGGAGTGTGGCCCTATCAATACATCAGATGACATTGTGAAGATCTCAGGCATGAGCGATATTTTGTCGTGGTAGGAAGATTCTTAATCTTCTCACATTTAACTTGACTCAATGTTGCGCGCTTAGGGACCACAACCACAATCATGTTCTGGTAACTTTACCCTAGTAGTTTGCCGAAAAGATGATGCTGCCCTAATCATTTTTTGCATATCCTAAATATACAGCTTAAGCCATAAACAATTACTTGGCCACAAAGAGTCCCTGTCTTTAAGGAGTGAAAAGGAAGACTATCACAGGATACTACCCCATGCTATTATCATTAGCTAATTCTAGTTCAGGCCTTAGATAATGGTGCCAACTAGGAGACTGGTCTAGGACCATCTGCAATGATATAGCCTTGATGACAGTCACAGAAACATGTCCTTGGCCCCTGTGATCTACAAACAAGGTCAATTGAATAGTAATATCTACCCTTAGTGACAGACACACTGGACCATTTGTTCTACCACAGTATATACAGTAGTTAGTGAATAGCTGAAGTTCAGGAGAAATAGGGCAGCGTGCCTAATTAGGACTAGCGTGTATATTGGGTGATCGCTGGCCACAGTGAAGGCTTGGGGGTGAAATCTGGTGACTGTCCATCCTTTCCTGTGGTCCTTGACTTGCCCCCCACAAATCAACTTGTGTACAGTGCTATCCTCATCTGATCTCTTCAGGGCTGATCTCCCTGTCTACTGAAAGCCTGCTTGCCTGGTAAGCAACTCAGCTGCTGTCTCCCTGATATCTGTCTGCCGCGTCAAGGACAAAGTGGCCACACATGTGCAGTGCTGGCTAGTCTTGGGAATGCCTGCGCCTAAAAGCCTTGACTTGACATTGCCATCTACTGTGTGGCCCATGACCTCCTGAAACCAGCAAGCTAATCACACCATCTACAGGCCGTGTCATATCTCAGCGCTACCCAACCCTTGATTAAATTGCAGCCATGGGTCTTGCATTCTCAAAACTGTTTGACAGACTATGGGGGAAGAAAGAGATGAGAATCTTAATGGTTGGTCTTGATGCCGCAGGAAAGACTACAATCCTGTACAAGCTGAAGCTTGGTGAGATTGTGTATGGCTTCTTACTCGAGAAATTTGAACTTCGCTGATGATCCCAGGACGACCATTCCTACGATCGGTACGCGCGCTATCGCCTCCACCCCAGCTGATGATGGCCGCATGGGCCCTTGAATCTGACACCGTACAGGCTTCAACGTCGAGACAGTTGAGTACAAGAACATCCAATTCACAGTGTGGGATGTCGGTGGACAGGACAAGATTCGCCCACTGTGGCGCCACTACTTTCAAAATACCCAGGGCATTATCTTTGTGGTCGACTCCAACGATCGGGATCGTGTTGTCGAGGCTCGCGAAGAGCTGCAGCGCATGCTCAACGAGGATGAGCTGCGTGATGCCCTTCTTCTGGTCTTTGCCAACAAGCAAGATCTTCCGGTAAACAGAGCTCAATCTTGGTGTGTATGAATGCGTGGGACTGACTGCTCTAGAACGCCATGAATGCTGCTGAGATCACTGACAAGCTTGGCCTCCACTCGCTCCGACAGCGAGCCTGGGTAAGACTGAGATGCGACAAAATGGAAACCGACTAACAAGTGCGAACAGTACATCCAATCTACCTGCGCTACTTCTGGCGACGGACTCTACGAAGGCCTCGAATGGCTTGCCAACTCCCTGCGCAAGGCCGGCCACAACTAAGACGTCTCGTCTTGGGCATCGGCACTCTCTTCCAACCAGTCATCTTTCCTTCCCGTGTCCGCACCATGTCCCCTCAATCTAGTCAAGGCTGAGCATTGAATTCATCCGTCTCCGCAACCACTCGGCCAGTTCCAAGCCGAAGCTCTCCAACATAGGAATCATGTCTTCTGGTCTGGTACTCATGTCAATCTCGTCATGTTTGGGGAGTTCTTTCATAGTCAGCTACCATGGCTAGCATGCCTCGACTTCGGGCCGGCATCTCTCGGCCTTTTGCTGCGAAGTGTGGCGTGTCGGCCTGCCCAAATGATAGACTTGATTTGCAAAAACACGACAGTTCAGTGAAGAATCAATCTGTAATGTGCCCCATCAGCCTAGTATAGGCGCCTAGAATGTGCCCGCGCGAATAAGAGCGAATGCCTGGTGCCTAGTGCCCAGTAAAAAGGCAACGTCACCGTGGCAATGCGGAGACGATATCCGACGAGGCTACCATACATTCTACCCTCAAGTGTACTTCCGTCTTTTACGGCCGCCCTCTCTGTGCTAGCTGCTTTGCTGGAACTACCGGTTCGCCCTACATTGTGTACACGGCGAGCTCTGCACGATGGCCGACGCGCCGCCCCCGCCTCCGCCCCCGCCGCCTCCGCCCGGCTTTGGATCAGGGCGCGCTCCCCCCCCTCCGCCTCTGCCTGGAGGCTCGAGCTTACCAGCTGCACCGTCAAAGACAGTAGCCAAGGATAGAGTAGGTCAGATCGGGAAAAGAGCCATATGATTCCCTGTCCCTCCGCCGAATTTTGCCCCAGACTGACACTGGCCCAGGGCGCTCTGTTGTCCGATATAACCAAAGGACGAAAGCTGAAGTCCACCGTTACCAACGACCGGTCAGCTCCCATATTAGACAAGAACTCAGGATCAGGCTCGGGAGGTGCACCAGTCGGCCGCGCACCCCCGGTTCCTGGCCTCAAAGCCCCCGCGGCGCCCACTGGCCTCGCGCCTACTGTGCCAGGAGGTAACAATAGAGCGAGGAGCAGCAGCGACGCAGGTGGCCAGTCCTCAGATGTTACCGCAAGGCGGCCACCGCAGCTTGGTGGTCTGTTTGCCGGGGGCATGCCGAAGCTGAGGCGAACAAGCGGTGGCGTCGACACAGGGGCAGACGGCCCTCACTCCGACTCGGAGACTGCGAGGCCGCCCTTGGGCATACAACCACCGTCCAACCGGGCGCCTCCAATCCCAGCTGCACCTTTGGGGGCAGCTCCTCCCATACCCAAAGCCAGTGCCTTGCGCCCGACTCCTGCCCCTACAAGCTCTGTGGCCTCGGTGCCAAGTATATTATTAAATCAGAAGAAGGCACCACCGAGACCGCTCTCGAAGCCTTCAGCTATTGCCAGCCTAGCAGCAGGGAAGCCGCCACCGCCTCCGCCCGCTGCAAGGAAATTCAGTGCTTCGGCGCCGCCCTCAGCGCCTCCCCCGCCGCCTCTACCTTCATCAAGCCCAGCACCTCCTCCGCCAGCGCCTCCGCTGCCGCCATCATCGAGTCCCTCTGCCCCACCTGTGCCGCCTCCTCCTCCACCTCCCTCATCAGCGCCATCCGCGCCCTCGCCTCCTCCCTTGCCCGCATCTTCAGCCCCGCCACCGCCACCTGTAGTCTCCGCTGGCACAAGCTCTCCCTCTCGCTCCCCCGGCGCCCCCCCGCCCCCACCTCCTCCTCCGTCGGCTCCACATTCTACTCTAAACGGGCGAGGTTCCATGGCTCTAAAGGCAGCGACAGCCGCCATGGGTGGTCTGCCTTCGTCAGCCACATCGGTATCCGATGAGCCGTCTTCACCTTCAGCCCCTTCCTTGTCAGCCACCCCCGCCAAGGCGCCATTGAGTGCGAGCTCTTACACCTTGATGAACGGCAGTTCCACACTTTCTGCATCTTCTGATGGGTCGGCACAGATTCGAGATAATCGATGGAAGTTCCAGGATGAGTCACAGCTCCCCCCACCCCGGCAGTACTCGGGGGTTCCGAAGAGGTATCGCGCTGGACGTGGTAGTAGTGTTCCACTAGACCTGTCCAGCCTGGCATGAAATATATAGGAAGCAAGCTATCTGGAGTCTCGACATGCTCGAACTTGATTTCCACGCAGTGACGACCTCTACCCAACCTGTTGATGCCACATTTTGAACTATCATGGGGGTAAATATGGTCTATTTCTGCTAGTTTGTATCCGCAGCAACACTTCTCAAAGCTGTGTCAGAAAGCATTGCCACTGACAGCTAAATTAGTCAAAGAACCTTGAATCAGGCTGGTCTGTTGAAGGGTCCTGTTACAGGACAGAAGCTTGTGTCAGAGAACACTAGATCAAGCCCATGGCCAATATGGCAACACTCATCCAGAGGAGCTGTGTATAACACTACAAATCTACCCTTGTGATTAAATATGGTCTCCTAGTGCTGGGGCGGAAGCCAGCAAGTTCATCTACTTATTCACCTTACCAGGTCAGGTCACCTTGCCAATTCAAATCATTTTTCTCACACTCAGCTCTTCCCATCAACCCTTTCATTGCCACCCACAGCTATCTGCCACTCAAGTCCATCTCATCTCTTCTTGACAGTCGGCAACCAACAGGCAAAATGCCTATGCAATGGACTCCAGTTGCGATGGAGAGAGTATGTGAGGCTTCTCGACTATTACTAATTGCATACTGATGAATGATTTCTGCAGCTATATTTAGCTATTCTCAAGACCTCCGAGGGGTTGAGATACGACGCCAATGAGATAGCCAAGTACATGGGGCCGAGTAAGTCATCCTTTGCTTTGCATCCAAAGCTCGCACCTACCTGTGAGTCCCCAGATTGAATGACTAATTTTCGACATTTTACAGACTGCACAGGCAGAGCGGTGAGCCACCGCATTGCAATCATCAAGAACGAGATAAAGGACATGGCGACTGAATGGGATGGGGGGGCCAGTGCTCCTACTTCCAGCACTCCAAAAAAACGAAAGCAGTTGAGCCAGGATGAGAAAGGAGGGGATGACGACTCAAAGTTGGCGACGCCGACCCCTAAGAAGGCTCGCACGAAGATGACTCCCGTGAAGCAGGAATTCATCGTCATAGAGGAAGAGGAGAGCCCAGTTAAGAAGGAAGAAGGCAAGGTCAAGAAAGAGGAGAGCCCGGTGAAGGAAGAAGAAGGCAAGGTCAAGGAAGAAGAGACCGTGGTGAAGGGAGAAGAAGAGGAAGTCCCGACTCTGGTCAAAGACGAGGAGAAGGTCTTTGCAGATTTCGACCAGTAGGTCGAGATTTCACGAATCGTACTGCCGGAATAGATGGACTTGTGGGTTGCATTCGGCCTGGACGAGGATCTCTCAGCAGAGCAGAAGATGAGAAGACACAAAGCGCGGCAGCAGTAGCATAGAGAACCAGAATTCAGAGACAGGCACGAACCGAACTCCTTTTATAAGTCATTACCAAGCATTATGGGACACCACGTGGATGGTGTCAAACATGCCCAGCGCCAGTACCCACACCTTGGCAATT
Source organism: Chaetothyriales sp. CBS 134920 (assembly GCA_003693665.1). Taxonomy (NCBI): domain Eukaryota; kingdom Fungi; phylum Ascomycota; class Eurotiomycetes; order Chaetothyriales; family Domatiomycetaceae; genus Domatiomyces; species Domatiomyces catenatus. The sequence continues at coordinate 18,249 of QQSL01000070.1, forward strand.
TTGCTCAACTTCGTGAGTGTAAAATCTTTTTCCCTCTCCTCACCTCTTCTCTTCCTTCTTCATCATCAGTAGAGGTGTTACATACCATGTAATACTCAACCGAAGCTCCACTACGGTGGCTTGCTGAGGGTTATTCTTCTCTTTACATGAAGTTTCCTTCCGTTCCCGGCTTCGAAGAACATCGCGCATCTTTCCTTTTCTCCCAAGATCATTATGGCTGGCAGTTATGTCCATTGTTGCTAGTTGTGGAGGAGGTGCTACAAATTTTTCAAATCTTGAATTTTTTTTCATTTTTTGTGCGACGACGGGGCACAAGGCAGATATCTCTGCCAATCCACCCCAGTCCAGTCCTAGCCTGGTCTCCCCTTTCGTAGATGAATGAATACGAAGCAGAGGCAGCCTTTGAATTCAAGCCAAGCCTTCAAGCCGCTCGAACTCGATGCATCGAAATCTCGGGCAAGTCAATATTACAAGCAAGATGCTGCATGGTCCTTATGTTCCAAAAATCTTGTTGCTCGTAACCCTCTCTGCTGGGAGGGTGGAGGCCGGGGACCAAGGAGTTCATAAATCATGATGCGCAGGCATGGTAATGTGGCTGCTCAAATTAGGGATCAAAACACTAGTGGGTGTAAGCAAAGACAAACCACCTTTTTACAGGAGAGAATGTCCCGGTTTCAATTGGAAAGTTACGCGCGTCAATGGAGAAAAAAGAAAGCAAAATAGGAGAGAGGGTCCAGAGGGGAAAAGGGAATCAAGTTCAGCTGGTAAAATCAAGTGTTCTTTGTCTCTCTTAACCCAGAGTATCTGTTTTCCCTTGTTCTGTCTCAGATTAGCCCGGTCCACCAGTTCGATGAATGGGAAGGGGGGTAAATGGGCGAATTGTTGACAGCTCGCTAGGCCTCCCGGCGTTCCGGTTCACCTTCTTATCTTGGTGTGACCACGACCAGTCAGTCAAGGAGCCACTGCCCCTTCTGGGTTGCCGTTATTTCAGCTGGCGAAGGGGGAGGGAAAGCTACCCGCCCGAAAATGTCAAAAATTTGGATGAGGGGGTGCAATCGTAGGATTGTCGTCCACACACACACACACACATACACACATGAAGGGGGGCAAATGTACGTGGTCTCCTCCGATATGGACAGATCATCAGATGCTGCATGCTCACATTGAAAGTTTGAAAGTTTGACATCCCCCCCTCTGGCCACTCACAGCAGTTTCCACATTTAGTTTTGTCATCACACTTGGCATCTTATATCTCTTTTTCTTCCTTCCCTTCCATCAAATTCCTTTTGGTCTTGTCTCGCCGTTACTTGCCCAGGAGGATTGCTTGGGTCCCTGGGCTGCGGTCAGAATACAGAAACACACATATGCTCAAGGGCACGGGAGGATCAGAAGATTCTTTCCCCCCCCGCCACCCCTCACTCTCCTTCTCCCTCTCGCTCTACCTCTAGAAGACAAGACGAATTAAAATTTCGCGAATTTGGACACGGATTTCATCTCGTCCCTTTTTTTTTTTGGTTCCCTTTCTTTTTTTGGTCAAGAACAAGGAAACTATCAGCCCAAGGTTTAAACCGGACAGGCGGGTGGACCAGAACAAAGTTCCAAAAGTTTCCAGATCTAGAATTAGAGCAGGGCTGAAGTTAAACACAAAGAGACCCCTACACAGGAAGACCCTTTGTGTTGGTTGTGTGTGGTGTGCATCAGTTGCTGTATCGGCCGGTAATAAGGCAGAATTCTTTACGACTATGTGGTTTTTGCTACCCCATGATTACCAACCACAGCGGCTCGTAAGCGATCGCCCAGAAAGGAGAGGAGCTGCATCGACTTCTCCAGCGCCTGCATGCATGGCGTGCACATGCTCATGCTTGTACAAGCGAGTCCAATACCTCGTAGAAAAGAGGCTGATCATTCCGGGGCGTTCATCAGCGGCAGGTTTTAGCTCTGGTTCCAGACTGCAGAACGAAGGGATGGGTGTGACAGGTGGTGCCACTAAACTCAACTCTTTCTCGAGAGATCCACCTGGAATTCCCGTGCAAAGCAAAAAAAATAGAAGGATTACGCCATCTTCCTGCAGGTTGCTTAGCGAAACAGCACGGATGTTTATACTATGTAGCTGGTACCAACGGGTGCCAACAGGAGGGACAATTGCTCAAGGGCCAAAAATATGTGGTATGGCATAAGACAGTATGAGGCAGATTAGCAACATCATGCAAATAATCTATAAACACGGTTGTTTCAAAATCGGCCGAGGGGTTCACTGGGATGTACAGCGCCCATCTTCTTCATGTGCAACCTTGTGCATAATGCCAACCGAGCTCGTCCGATGCTTTGCTAGGCTGAGTTGAAGCTAGTAGGCAGCTTCAGTCGCGGGGCCTCGCTCATATGGCGCAGCGCCATTGCCATTGCGGCTTGGAGGCACCTTCTCGGTGGGGCGCGGAGCGTAGGAACGGTGGTCCAACCCATCACTGTCTTGGTCAGGGTTCAAGGTCTGATAGTTGAGGGCCTTCAAGAGCAGGTAGAAGGCCGAAGCGACTATTGCCCCCAGCCCGGGGCCGACCCAGTATATCCAATGGTAGCCGGGGAACGAGTGTGTGACCACACAGGGACCAAAAGAGCGGGCCGGGTTGACTGATCCACCAGTCCAATAGATTCCAGTCATCTCAACAAGGAGGAGTGACATCCCAATGCCAATGGGGGCCAGGGCCGTCGAACGGTGCTTCTCTCCAGCCAGCATGAAGATGGTGAGGATGAGCTGAGCTGTCAAGAACATTTCAATGAACAGGCCTCGGACAATTGAAGTGCCCTCAACCAGGGTAGTCGACACACCCAATGGTCCAGGGAACAGGGCCGACACAACAGCTGCGGCGGCAATGCCTCCAGCAATCTGTGCCACGATCATGATGAGCCCTCGAATGATCGAAGCGGCACCAACAAGCATCATGGCGAACGTAACGGCGGGGTTGAGGTGGGCGCCGCTGACCCGGAAGAAGATCCAGACATTGACGGCTAGACCAAGGCCGAAGCTGAGCGAGATGAAGAAGAGTTTGGCTGAATCGGCCGCTAGATTGGCATTCTCTGCAGTCTTTGGGGGAGAATTGACGGCATTCGTTCCACCAAAGGCAAAGAGGAGAAAGAGGAAGGTTCCGGCCAGCTCACTGATGAATGCAAGCAAGTGATGCCTGAGGGTATCACCTAAGCCCGCCATGGTCAGGTTTGAGTTGTCGGGAGTTGTTTTGCGTAGGCGAGGAGCGAGGAGAGGGATTGTGGGTGAGGCTTCCTGTAGTGTTCTGGACGAGGACTCCCTTCTGTTCTGCCGGTTCCTTCCTCCTCTGTCAGGTGGCGGGGCGAGCGAGGTTTATATGGATTTGGAAGGAGCGATGGTGCTGGATTATGCCCCAATGTGGACAAGATGGTGGGAAGCCGTAGCTGGGATATATAGGAGGACCCTGCATTCTGTTATGTCCGCATGCATAAGCATGACGACAAGCCATGCTCTGAGTCAACTCTCTCGACCCAGTGCCATGTAACCAAGGACGACGATGGGAGCCTGACGGGGGGTGTGGGCTGTTTTGCGTCCCTGCAAATAGAGGATCCCTGAACGGCTCAACTAAGCGACTGACATTATTGGTGAATCCACGGCCCCATCGAAGGAGGGTTAATTTGCGTCATGTGCAGGCTGTCCAGACGGAGGGAGTCAGTTCGACGTATTGGTATTACAGTTGCCTGTGGCGCAGGACCCAGGAAGGATCTCGCGGTGGCTGGTGAGACATTCTCATGCACAGGGAAGCCAAGGGTCAAAGTTTGGGCACAGGAAGGAAGTTGACGACGCTGCTAACTTACTGCAAGATCTGCAGTCATTCAACATGACCAGTCTGGTTAAGCTGATATGTCCGGTCTTCTGTCACCTTCTGGTTGACCAGAGCATAGCTGGACACAACGGGGCTAGCTGCTGCCACCGAGAGCATGGAGGTCTCTTTGGTGGAACCGCGTGTGAGACCAACGGCGGAGACATCAGCCAAGGTCTGCCGTTCTTAATTTCGTCCTCCTGTTGCTATGCCATGCTGGATCAGAGTGAGGCGGAAACTGGTCCTTGTTATTGTCATTATCGTGCAAAGCTGTTTTTTTTTTTTTGGTAAATTGTCATTTAAGTTAAGGTGATGCTTAGAGAAGGCGCGATCGAAGCAAGATCTAAGATCGGCGCTAATCCGCATCTGGCATACTCGTCCTGCCTAGGTCTTTCCATTTACTCGTACTCTAACCATCCTCGCACTAATCTTCTCAGGCTAACGGCCCTATATAGTGTGAAAAGAAATGGTAAAAAGCTCTGCTCTAGAAGCTAATGGTGGTAGGGATAATTACTCGTACACCAGATCAATGCCTTATTGTGGAATGTCCCTCTCTCGTCTTGGCACGGCCAGACCGAGTTCCCTCGTGTTAACTTACGTGTTCTTGAGCTGAACAGTGGCATTGAAGCCCCAGTCAAATCCACAGGGTTTGCATATGACAGACATGAGGGTCAAGAGATTGGCCAGACTTGCTTTTCTTTCCTACTATTTCATACACGATACTATGTCGACCGTTAACAGCAACAACTGCCAAGAGCTATCCACACATTTATATTTTCCGCACTTTTCAACACGGCAAAACAAGGCTTTCTTATTATGAAACAGACTCAAGTTTTTCATGGATGTCCTGTATCCATCATGGTGACTTATAAAAGCAAGAAAGACCAGAAGCAACAGCTGGAAGACCAGAAGCAACAACTGGGAGACAGTCAGAGAGCCAGCAGGAATGAGGCTATTGTGCAGGCGGATTTTCTTGCGCAGCAACGGATTTCTTGCACAGCAAGTGATACTGCCTTTTATCAGCATACTGAGTTGCAGACCCTTCGGACACGGAGAATTAAGATCAATGTCAAGGTGATGGTAATAAACTAGTTACCGCTAGAATGGGCAGAAAGCGTTAAGAACTGGCTTACCTAATCACTAGTTCGTTCGGATAACTTATCCTGCCCCACGTTTCTTTGCACCTCGGCACCATTCGGTTAAGGTTGCAGTATGGTTGGTAGGATCTAGTCGGCGCGACTTGCAACACCACCAACCATCCTTATTCCAATACAATTAGCATTAGCATTCATTACCACTATCATTACTACCATCATTACTACTATCATTACCACAATGGCAGCTCAGGTCCCCTTCTCTGAGCCTACTTGGCTTGCTGGCCTCCCGTCACCCTACTACAAGGAAACACACCGGCGCTGGCAAAAGGCATGCCGTGCATTCCTAGAGGAACATCTCCTACCCTATGCGGTCGAATGGGAGCGCGAGGAGACCGTGCCGGACCATGTGCAGCCCACTTTCGCCCAAGCCAACATGTTAATCCCAAACCTTCCTGCACCTCTGCCGGTTGAGTGGTTGCACAAATTGGGCATCAGAGACATCCTGGGGACGCCGGTGGAGGAATGGGACTACTTCCACACCGGCATCTACCTGGACGAAATGGCCCGCGCCGGTATTTCTGGCCCACCGGCCAGCATGACGGCCGGCCACGCATTCGGGATCCCGCCGATCATCAAGTTTGGCAGCCGAGAGCTGCAGGAGAAGTTCCTGCCTGATCTGCTGCCGGGCAAGAAGAGGGCGTGCATTGCCATCACAGAGCCGTCGGCAGGGTCGGATGTGGCTAACATTACGACCACGGCGGTCAAGACGGCCGACGGGAAGCATTACCTTATCAACGGCGAGAAGAAATGGATCACCAACGGCATCTGGTCAGACTATGCCACGCTGGCCGTGCGCACGGGCGGGCCCGGTGGACGCGGCCTGTCGCTGATTGTCTGCCCGCTCAAGGGCTACCCGGGCGTCACGATGCGGCGCCTAAAAGTGGCCGGGCAGATCAGCGCGGGCACGACGTACATCGAGCTGGACGACGTCAAAGTGCCGGTTGAGAACCTGATCGGCGAAGAAGGCAAGGGCATGATGTACATCATGACCAACTTCAACCACGAACGGCTAACCATTGCCGTGGGCGTGACGCGACAGAGCCGGGTTGCCCTCTCGAGCGCATTCGCCTACGTGATGAAACGAGAAGCGTTCGGCCAGCCGCTGGTTGCCCAGCCCGTCGTGCGCCATCGGCTCGCCAAGGCCGGCGCCGAGCTCGAGACCCTGCAGGCCTGGGTTGACCAGTTCCTCTATCAGATGACCCAGCTGCCCAAGGAAGAGGCCGACTTGAAGCTGGGTGGACTGACGGCCCTAGCCAAGGCCAAGGCAGGTATGGTGCTCAACGAGTGCGCGCAGACAGCTGTGCTCCTCTTTGGCGGCAATGGCTATACCAGGACAGGGCAAGGTGAGATTGCAGAGAAGATCTATCGAGAGGTGCCGGGGGCCAGAATCCCAGGTGGTAGCGAAGATGTCCTGCTTGATCTAGCTGTTCGGCAGCTAGTGAAGCTGTATATCAAGGCATTGGCAGACGCAGAGCTTGCAGGGACAAAGAGCAAGCTTTGATTGAGGCTATATAGGAGATGGAATACAAGGGGGGTATAGTGCTGGGCATCTGATTAGTAAGGGATACTATAATATCCCATGACTGTGGTAGTGCCACATAACAACAAAGCCAACAAAGCAGAACTATCAGAAATCTACAGAGTGAATATGCCACGTCTGCTTTTCGTTTGCCAGCAAGGGAAGACCATGAACACGCTGATTGTCAATCCCACTGTGATAGCAACTGCAATCTTGACCATGGCATAGCCAGCATCGAGTTCTGAAAAGCCTGGGTCCAGGCTGTTTGTATCTTCTGAACTGGAATTGGGATGAATGAGTAGATCAGCACCCGAGAGGCCAGAAATCAGACTTCCAGATGCTGCTAAGCTACCCGGCACCTGAACAAAGATCGCAGGATGCATGATTGCAACTGCAAGATCGTTTGCCACCCTCGAGTAGATGTTTGCGAAAACTCCAACTGTCAATGCTCCAAGGGCCTGGCTTATCGAAGGAACAGCAGCTGTGGCCTGTCCTGAGAAGAAAGTCACACACCAGCCAGCCAGGCTGACAGCAAGCATGGCAGGCATTTTGCGCCATTTGCCGTGGGAAATGATGATGTAGCCAAAGGTGAAGGGTAGAACAAAGACCATCCGCCACCAGAATCCATAAGCAGTGTCACACTTGGTGTTTGAAGTGGCATTGTGGTCGATGGCACCATAAATTGTCATACCAATAGTGAATCCAAACGAGATGAAGAGTGTATATACTATGCCATACACCAGGCCAACTGCTCCAGCAATGATGTTCTTTGATTGAAGCTCCAGAGCGCCATTGGTAATGATGAATCCAGGAAGTAGCATGACAATGGATGCCTGTGAGATGGCAGCAAAGCAAAAGCTGCGATTGTGATTATGGCCCCAGTGGATGGATCCAAATCCTCGGCCAATACAGGATGTCAGAATCGAGGCGGTGACCTGGACAATGTGCCCGGACAGCCTTGACTTTGGTGCCAATACCAAGTCTGCGACGCCCACGAGGACCCCAAGCACAAAGATGATGGGAAGGTCAACCGCTTGCGCGTTGAAAGACACCACGCCGCTGGATGCAGAAACAAATCCATACATGACCACGCGAATCCAGAGCGGATATTTGCCAGGGTGAGCCACAACTTCCTCGAGGCGGACGATCGCAGTCTCAACCGTCATTGTCTTTTCCATCACACTCTTGTAGATGTCGTGTACATCGTACAGCTTCGACAGGTTGAGTGTCTGCTCGCGATGAATGACGCGCGTATCCAAGTGTGGCTCCCCTACATTGCCGAGTGAAATGATCATGTAGCCAGGCAGGTGACAGGATTCGCAAGAGATGCCTAGGGCCTGCGAGCTGAGTTGGAGGTACTGTTCGAGCCGATGTGTGGGTGCCCCGTACATCATAAGTGCAATAGTGACATCAAAGATGTATGCATGTCGGTAGGCCATCATCTGCTCGAATTGTTGACGCTCTGCCGGTGTCTCTGCAAGAGAAAGCGCGTCCCTGTGCTGGCCCACAAAGGTGGCCTGGCTGTTGGCGGCCCCAGGTCGAGGCACTTGGCCATTCTCATCTCCATCTAGGGCTCGTTGGCTGTGCAGACTGTTGCTCCGAGACGGTGGTTTTGCTGGATATGATGGCGTTAGAGCGGTCAAAGGCAGGCTTGTGGTGCTTCGATGCGAACTTGAATGTGAACTGAAGGAGCGGGGGTGAGCGTCAGCGCTCATGGTTGCGTGTGTACCGCCTCTTGAGTGATGGAAGGGCAAAAAATGGAATCGGCGTGCGACGGAGAATTTCGGGCTGCCATCCCGAGCGAAAGTATCGTTGTGAACCATGTTGTGAATCTTCTTGCAGCGGTATGAGAACTGTTTGGAGGAGAAGAAGCCTTGAGCACGGTTCGACTTGCGGCCAACGTGCGCATCCGGGGGTTGGAAGAAGGGCACAAGAGTTTGGTACCTGACCGACAGAAGAGACAGCCATCACTTTTAGCCATAGATGATTCGACGGCGACACTCAAATGTGACGAAAACGTTGAGGGTTTGCCACGGGTACATGTACCCGACACACATCCCAGCATCGATCGGCGGCGGGGGGGGGGTCTTCCATCAGGGAGGAAGAGTGCCGCCGTTTGGAATCGGCGTGGTGCCTATGCTTCTAGTTAGCTTGATTTGACACCTCTGGCGCTGTTGCCCAAAGCTCGACAAAGGGCTCGGTCTGTACGACCACCAACGGCATCAACACCTGAAGTTTGAGAGAGTCAGGGATTGCGTCTCGGCAGAGCTCAGCAAGCAACTACACACGTTATTCTGGCGTGTTCTGTTAGCATCTGTCTGTGGCAGCAGCCTGCGAATCCCTCCTGGCAGGGAGCAGCCTCGTCGTAGTTGAATGATATGTTTCTGAAAACAGTTCTGATGGAAAGAAGCACTGCCAAGGAAAATCTAATTTAGTAACAACTTTCATGTCCAATCGGAGGCAACGGATCTGTCTGACCATCCAAAGTTAAGTTTAGCGCTAGTTTAGTCAATAGTGTAGAAATCACGTGGCAACTGGCCTGCATAAGTCATGGCGGTGCTTGGCTGAATAATATTTGGCGAGTGATTTGATTGCGAGATGATCGACACTCATGGTTTATACAAGCTCTTGTCATGGGAATTTGATAATTGGCAAATTAGGAGCGTGCCTGTTCCAGGGAGCCCCTTTTTACTCTGTGGTACAACTCAAGGAGCCAAGACCAGCTAACCCAGAACAGACTAGCTTCCCAACGTCGACTCCCCAGTAGACCTATTACTGAACGGTCAGCATTGGAGGGCATCTGCATTCCTAGATCCCTATCATACGGCGTCTGTAAGTTACCTGATTTTGCGGAGATAAAGCTCTTCTCCGCTACTAATCTGTTCCCCCGAACTGAACCGAGGCATGGAATACTGATCTGAATTTATGGCATCTTATACAAGTAGACATGGTATCAACTGGGTTATAAGTTATATTGAAGACAGGCAGTAATGGGGATAACTCAGTTGGCAAGGATAGTAACAGAAGTTATTCAATGTATAACACAAGCAAGATCACTGGCGTACTCTCTCTTTGTGTCTATTTATATTCAGATATATATCTACAACTGAAGCAATATCACTGACTCTATAGCCAAGGAGGATAATAGGTATGGTATGCAAAGTATGTATAGCATTATACAATTACAGAAAATCTATCATACCAAGGCTAAGTTAATCCTTTCCGCCTAGGTGTATCGAAGAGCACACCAACAATCTCATCGAGAATGGTAAACGCCAGATGTTGGTTCAGTCTCGCATTATTCATCGTTGCCGTGATCTTCCTCGCTGCAGCCTTCGAGTTGCTTCTGCCCACTACATTGGCTGCGAGATCGGGCAGCAAGGTGGCAAGCACAATGCCAGCCTCCTTCTTCGTCCTCGTCTTTTCAGCAGCAGTCCTGAGAACGGCTTGCCGCCTGGCACCGCCATCTGGCCACACCGCTTCCTTTATGTTGTCGATGTATCGCAGCAACGAATCCTCTTGCACAAAGGCCCTGACGAGCTCGCGAACCTTGCGTTCAATTGTGCCGCCAAGGAGTTGGTGAAGTACAACGACAACGGCTCGGCCTCGAAGCCAGTTGTTGCCCCTGTTGAGTTCAAACGTCTCAAGAAAGATGTCGCAGATTGGCTTCACAAATGGCTCGAGCTCCTTGTCTTCAAATGCGCTCAGCTCTGCTTCAGCTTCAGCAACAGAACCAGGCTCGATGGTTACCACCCCATCTTGAGCTGTGTTGAGCTGGCCCGTCGCAGCAGTGATGAGATTCTGACCGGCCGCCGAGAGCTGATCTAGCACAGATGCATTGCCCAGAAACTCGTCCATTCCATCGGAAACGGAATTGTAGATTCTCGTCACAATGTCCTGCGTCTCAGATGCTGCATGTTCTCCATCACCAGTGATAGCTTGCTGTGAGAGGAACGCTCGCAATTCGCGACTCCGACAGACATCGGGGATGCACAGGAGCTGCTGGAGATAGGCCTCGAGAGCTGCTCGGCGGTTTTGTAGCAATTGCTTTTGAAGTTTCATCACCATATGCCGGCGAGGGAAGTCTAGATTCCTGGTAGAGGGATACCGCCGACGCAATCGCTGCTGCAGTTCGTGGAATTCGCTGTACCGGCGAGCTATCGCCCAGGTTGCTGCCGGCATCTGATCGCCCGCTTTCCTCTGCACTTCAATCACATACAAGGCAAACTCACGGCCATCATCTTCTCGACCCACCACAACAGACTTGATACGAATACTTGACCGTCCATACAAACTGTTATCGCTCTCCTGCGCAATGTACTGCTGCCGCTGCAACTCCTTTCTTCGGATCTCTCTCTGTAGACTGGCCTTTGATTTGCCCAGGATGCGCAATTCGGCAAGGTTGTTGGTCAGCTCAGCCTTCCGAGTGAGTGTCTCTACAACCCCTTCCTGGGCCACCAAGCGTTCAATGTCTGTGCTAAGTGCGGTGATAGCCTCGGTCAGGCCCAAATCACCAGGCGCGGCCTCGTGAATTTCATCTTCTCCTATCTCTTTGTTCTCGCTCTCTTCGTCGGCATACTCGTCCTCGATAAACTTCTCTTCGTCCGGGAACAGGTCGTTGTCAGAGAAGACGCCTATGCGTGAAGCAGTGTTGACAAGTCCCAGTGTGGCAAGACTGGGTTTGCCTTTTGTCTGTGCGTTTGTGTCACTCCGAGCCACTTCAAGCGAGCTTCTTGAAGACTCCACGACACGTAAGAATTGTTGGGCTGAAGTTGGAGATCCAGTAGGGGGTTCAGGCTGCTCCTCAACTGCTTCTGCAAATCCACTATCTTTCATGATATTGTTCATGGCCGCTTCCATATTCTCGATGACTTGGTTGTCCTCTGGAGTCGCGCCGTTCAGCGAATCATGACCAATACTGTATGTCGAGTTTGCCAACGGATCCGTGTCATATCCGTCGTCAAAGAGCGGGGTTGAATGTTCACTATCGCCAGGGCCCGAAACAACATCGTCGTCAAAGAGCTTTCCAGAAGTCATAGATTTGATATCAATTGAAGAAAGCGCTGCTCTTCGCAGGTCTTTACTCTTAGCCACAGATTGAGAGCCAGAGCGTTTCGCCGATGGCTCAAGCGTGGGCCCATGTTGTCTTACGGGTGAAGATGCTCTAGGCGGTTCCTTGATCAGTCCTGAGGCATTGCTGTTTGACCTGGCTTCATCAGTTGCAAGGAATTTATAGTACAAATCTGACTTCTTGAAATTCGGGAAGTGCTGACTCTGCAACTCTTCCAGCACGGCAGATTGGGCCGACAGAATGGCCGTCCTTGCGCCTTGATATTGAGCCTGAGTGGCTTTGCGGCCAGCTAGCAAAAACGCTCGGATGTTGTCCTTTGATTCTTGCGGCACCTTGAGCTCTGGTTTTGAGATATACGTCTCGCTGATCTGAGCGATATCTATGCGATCTGTATCGGTCCATGTGGTGCTACCCGAGGTCAGGATCGCATCATCACCAAAATCGTCTTCCAGAGGGCTTCGGAAGCCGTCGACAACGATCCAGAACTGCACCAGTGACATGCGCCTCTGTCTGTCCATGTACTCCATGAAGTATGACAAGCCGGCGGCGGTATGCATAATCTCAACCAGACTCAGCTCTCGTTGTTTCGGAACAGATGCACCATTACGATACTGCTCCGCTTGGGGCGAACTGCTTGGCAAAACGTTGCCTGTTGATGTGAGCCTTGCAATCTTCTGATCGAGAACTCGCTTGCCCATCTCGAGGCGTCGCACGTAGACCGGATCTTGGTCTTCCACCATGCTCTCCTTCTTGAGCTGACTGGCAATCTGATTGCGAAACCTGCGCGCATCCGACAGGTTCTTGGTTTTGCGAATCGCTCTGACGAAACGCTCAAAAGCACGCTCGCTGTCGTTCGGGGACAGACGGGGAACTTCCTGGTCAGGGCGAGCCTTGGTCGCCGGGGAAGCATGCTCGTCCAATGCCGCTCTCATGCGACGCACAGCTTTGCGATCTTGGAGCGCTGTTCGTCCATATGCCTCAACTATTTGATTCCATGTGTCCGGATCCTTGAGCATCTGCATGGCCGGGAAGAGAACGGCGCAAGCGACGATCTCCTTGACCAATACCAAGACTGCTCGGCTTTGAAGAATGTCTTCAGGGACCACTTCCGGGAGGATCCTGGTAACGATCTTTCGTAAATGATCCTGCTCGATAGACTTGGTGTTTGAGAAGGCCAGCGATGCCGCCGAGTGGAGTTTCCCATCTCTGTACTTAGCAGCAATTGCCAGATCCAGCTCCTCCGAATCTGTGATGTTCAAGCCAGCCGCCCTGCCCTTGACCAACTTCTCGGCCCGGTCATAGTCGCGAAGATGATTGGTAATGATAGGAACAATCTTGGTCACAATGACATTGACCATGTCTTCATTCAAGAGGCGATCTCGGATCCGGACGAGCGCAGTCCTGATGTTCTTGTCCACCTCATTGACAAAGATCGGCGCCGGTGTTATGTTCTGGTACCATGAGGATATGAAGTCGCGCAGAGCGAGGGTAATGACGGAATCTAGGGCTTTCGAGACAAGAAAGGACTGTTCGTAGAGCTCGACGGGCTGGTAGGCGAATGATGCTTCGATACGGGCCGTCTCGGAGTCCCACGCTCCAGGGGCCAAGAAGGCCGGATGGGACTGCGGCGCAGAGCGGAGTGAGTTTGTTCGGGGCCGCGACACATTAGTTATCGCGAGGAGGAAGACAGCGGTCGCGGTAAGGGCTCCGCCAACGAAGGCGTATCCGATGAAACGGAGGACAGGCAGGCCCTGTACGGCAAGGCCCCATCCAACGAAGGCACCCAAGGCACCGAGCAGGGCATGCTTGGGCTGCAGGACCATGTTCCCACCATCTTCTCTTGCCTGGCGTCTTGACTTTCAAGGTATTGGAGGTGACCTTGATAGTAGAAGACGTTCCTTTCAGGAATAGATCGGCCATGCCAAGACGCCAAGACGCCAAGACGCCATTCGAAGACGTAAGCCAAAGTAAGTCAACTTACACAGAATCTGGTGCAACATCAAGGGTCTTTTCTTTGTCTAGCTATTTATATGTGCTTTTGTGCTCTTGTGCTCTTGTGCCCCCGTGCCTATGCTTGTGCCAGACATACCCCCTGGTTCTGCTGGTACCATCTAAACGCATCCCACACCCCATACAAATGTGCCAGTGCGGCCAACACGACCAGCACATGGAAAATCTGATGCGAGGAACACCAGATGTCGAAGCGGCCCGGCCAAATCGACTCGGGTACTCTGCTCAGGTAGAAAAATGCGCCTAACCCGTAGATGGTGCCTTCGAGGAAATAATACGGCATTCCGGACCTAATCCACATGGCATTCCACCCGTACAGCATCAAGCCATGTCCAATGGGAGCGAAGCCGGACAGTGCTGTGAGAATGAAGGCCCAGGTACGGAGAGAGCGGTATGCCAACCCTTGGAAGCGTGGATTGAGCACCAGGTTTGCCGTGGTTACAGAGAATAGCAGGATCATGCCCCAGTAGATGGTGCGGTAGGTCGGCTCGCAGTAAAAGCCGGCATAAATCCCGCTAAAGAAGGACCCCAGGATGAGAGAGAGGATGCCGATATAGTCAAGGCGCAGCCACAGACTACTGACCCCTTCGCTGTGGCACATGAGTGTGTGGTAGAGTGAAGACAGGGAGAGAGTGACGATGGCACAGAATATGTTCACCCCAAAGACGACTCGATCGACCATGCTCGCCTCGGGGTAGTACAGATGAATGGCAAATTGGAGGAGGAAGATGCCAAAGGTGAAGCCGAATGCAGGCACGAGATGCGTCCAGATGTTGACCGTCTCATTGTGGATCGCCAACATGGATCTGAAGCAGGCTGATGAAGAATGGCAAATGGCCCTATAGCCAGACCTAATATCGGGTGCATCCTTGTGCCATTCGGGGAGAAGATCCCAGGTCACAAGATGTGTGGACTCGTGTTGTGAGGTAGGGGGAGACTGGCCCTCATTGATTCCAGTCTTCCATGTCTCTTTTTCTTTGCGGTGTCTAAGGATGAATGTTGCCATGTTGTAGAGTGTACGTCGTTGGGATACGTGGTTGTGGGAAAAGTGCTATAATACCATCCCGAGCTGGATGTTACAGTTACATGGATTGGGAGCTATATGAAGGTTGGTTGGGGCAAGAAGTTGGGGCAGTCAAGACTCTGCTCTGACTAACATTTTTCTGTAAACTGGACTTCATTGGGTGGCGATATAAAAAATAAAAAAAAAAACACCAGCACATGCTGATCATCAATCTCCCACATGTTAGTGCATAACTGGATGCCGAAAAAAAATCAGCTGTAAATCACCATGATGCTTCCACCCGGAATCGAACCAGGGACCTCATCATTACTAGTGATGCGCTCTACCACTGAGCCATGGAAGCGTGTTTCCTTGCTGCTTGAGGTGTTATCTCAAGATGGCGGCTATTCAGTGATTGTGTGGCTGATTGTTGTGCAGATTTCTGGGATTCAGTAATATAAACAGCCAGAAACTATTTTTCGTGCTAACCTGCTCAAGGCTAGCTTTTCACTGATCAGCGAGAAACTAGCCACTTTTAATCCTGACCACAACCACATCTACATGTGTACCCGACACAGTACTCCATAGCATAGTGAATCCAAAGAACTTGATTCCTGGAACCCCTGATTTATTTATACACAGTCGCATTGTCCTATTAATAGCATTATAATTCTTAGGGTGGCGCTATTGAGCATTTCTTATATCAGCCCGCAAAGTCGGACTGGAATGCTGCTCTTGTCATCAATGACTGCTCTCGTCATCACTAGCCAGGACGGCAAAGCGGTTGCCCGATGCCTGCGGGGCGGAACGCTTCTTAGGCTCATTGGCACGATTTTTCGAAGGGCGCTCATGGAGCCATGTTTCTGGATATTGCTGTTGGGCTTTTAGTAAGATTCGCTGGACTGCTGGCTTTCCCATGTTTTCAACCTGGGATCGCAATTGAGCTATATCCAGAAACAAGTCCTCAATCGGAGGCATTCCAACCACGATGTTTCTCAAGTGCTGAATATTCAGGTCCAATAGACCATGGTCTTTCCATTGTCGGGGGTGGCCATAGTTGACAATCTGTAGAAGCATTCGGAGTGAGTACAAGATAGCTTGTATGTTGGCTGCAAGATGCATGTCAGACCACTTGGTTTTGATTGCTTGGTGACCTTCGCTTAGAGAGAAGAGGGAGTGAAATGCTGTGGATGAGAATGTGGTGCCTGAATCGATTTTCTCCTGTGAGAGGATGACGGTTGCCAGCATCCACCAACCGATGGGGCTCCTTGCTTCGACTTTATTCATCTCTCGTAAGAACAGCTCCATCGTCTCCAAGAGCCCAGAGGCTACTGAGGCAGTTTTTTCTCTTGCAAGAACCTTGACAGCTGTGGCCGCGATGCGTTCTCCTTTTCGATAGTGCTCTGCAACTTCAACAGCGGCTTCACATATCCCCAGTATGGAGAGTGAGTACGCCAGCTGGCGAATAGTGATTCCATGGGCCCATGAAGCACAGCGAGAGGGGTCTTCATGAAGGATGGGCAGATACAGATGCGGCTGCGTTGTGGAGTCAAGCATCTGTACGACAAGCTCGGCTGTTCGAGGGTCAAGTCCGTCAAGGCTATGAGAGTGGCCAACATCGCAGCTAGGGATTGTGTAGAGGTGACAGAACTTGACATACTCTAGCTCAGACCTGCCGTCTTTGTGATCAGCCCTGGCTCGTTCAAGTATCAAAGCGACGCTCGCGCGGGGATCCTGCAGTCGCTCGAAGCCGAGACGTGTGAGGGAGTTGAGACGCCAGCGCTCGGCTGCTTTGGCCGGGTATAATACCGATGCTAACAAGAAGGTTTGGGTATCTGCGCCTGCGGATTGTGTCTTGGACAGCGAGTTTAACCACACAATTCGAGATTCAGGTCGGATGTCGAACAAGGCAAGGTCGGAGTCGTTGGTTAGAATGGAAACCTGATGGTGAGCTGCTACTCTAGCACATGAAATATCAGCTTCCTCAGGAACCACACTCACTCTCCCAGCCCAATCTGATGCAAGCAAGGATTCAATGGCGCTTGGAACAAGGAATGGGGGAGGCAACGGTGGTACGATCTGTGATCTATCCATCAAGGTCCGTCTCCAATATTGATCCATCTCCTTTCTTGTTTTTTCCAGTCGCTCTAAACGGGTTATCCGCTTGGTCGCAGGTAAGGCGCCGTCAAAAAAGATTGTGTCTCTGCACATCTCATTAGTCTCCAGAATTGAAAACCGCAGCAGTATACCCACACATAGATGTCATGCAGCTCTAGCATATACAAGAAAGACCTGACGGCTGTATTGATTTCCTGGTATGCTTTGTGGCTTGTTTTCTGACCCTGCGGTAGAGTGGCATACGCATGGTAAACGAGTGATGGCCCATCGATCACCCAATGTTCAGTAGATTGACTATTATTCTTTGCGCCTGAAGAGGCCCCGACCCGGCAATACTGGCCAGAGGTTGAAAGGGCTTGCATGAGCCTAGGTATACCCATGGTGAGGATTCGACGGCAATCCTTTGCAATCCAGCTGCTGAGAGCGGTGAGATCGACCGAGCGTGCTCCTGATGGGATGAAACGAGACTTGGATTCACTCGGAACTTCTTAAACACTCAGGTTCTCATTGATCTATCACTTATCAGAAATGTAGAAATAGTTATTATCATCACAAAGTAGAATTTGCCAGACAAAAAAGGTGTCTGATGAGCTAGACCCAAAACGGCCACCCAGGCAGAAGCGTCAGCAGTCAGTGGAGGAGGGTGAGAGCTCAGAAGCACAGAAAGAGCCTGGATGCAGAGAGACAGGGGCAGTGCAGGCCATCAAGTCGGCGAGAGATCTGCAAGTGCATTTATGAAGATCCAAGCTTTGCCAAAGTGTCTCCATCTTGAACCTCTTCCGGGGTCTTTGTAGCTGTCGTCTATCTTCTCGTCTCATCATGGGTCGCATAATAGCACATGCTACCTACAAAATGCCCACAGGAATACGCCGTCATTCTTTCATGCACATACCGGTGCGCGTTCCAAGTGCTGAAGCCGGAGCTATCGCTTCTTGACTTCGGTCGCCCAGCCGTCTATGCCTTCTCCCTTGGTGCCAACCTGTACGTCGACGGTGATATTGTCCATGCCTTTGGTACCCTTCAGGAAGTCGTGGTTACTCATTCCACCGGCATTGGCTCTTCCCTCGGGAGGCAGGTCAAGCATTGGAATGAGGAAGTTGCTGATACGTTGCGACTCCTCAACAGAGAAGTGGTACTTTTCTCTGAGCACGTCGGGTAGCGCCCAGTGACGGAGTCTGTGGATGTTGCGAAGTTCACCTTTCCGGTTGAAGATGTCCTGTGACCACTTGCCTGACAAGCACAAGTTCTTGGGGAAGGGGCCGAGAAGTTCGATTATTTGGGCAATATGGTCGTCGTCCTTACCATACTTTGTTCCCGATTGCGGGTCAAAAAGGTAGTCGCCCGTGATGAGCTCAAATACCTGATAGAAGAGTCAGCCCTGACAGGGTGTGGAGAGTAGACCTGACTTACCATGCAAGCCATGCTCCAGACATCGGTACTCGCTCCCCACTTGGATCCGAGGATGACTTCAGGAGAGCGGTACTGTCTTGTCTGAATGTCATTGGTGAAGTGATGGCCGACCCAACAGGCATTTCCAAGATCTGCAATCTTAACAGAAATAATCTCACCAAGCGGCACCTCGCTGGCTTTGGACGGCCTCGATGTCTTGTCCAGCTCGCTGTTCTTCTTGCTGTCGAGTGAGACACCTGCCAAGTCCTTCTCAAGCGGATCCGTCGTCTTCTCTCTGGCCTTTTGGTGTTCCTCTTCCTCCTTCTCTTGGTTTTCCTTTGCCCTAAGCTTCAACTGTTCGATCATGGAGAGGCCTTCGTTGTTTGAATTTGTTGCATTGTCGTTCACAATTTGGTTCAGGCTGCTGGGACCATGGAGAGTGGCAGATTTGTCGAGATTGGTGAAGCTTGCATTGAGGGGGCTGGGCAGCGGCTGCGACCCTGTGATGAGTGTTCTCCGGCGGCGGCGGCCGTTTGGGTTGCCGCCCTTGGCGGAATCCTTGTCCTCCTTGACAAAGGCCTTGACGATCTGCTCGACATCGCCGATTTCTATTAGCACATTCTCAGGCTTGAGGTCGGTGTGTATGATGCCGCATTCGCGGTGCAGGTAGTCCAAGCCGAGGAGGACCTGCTTTGTGATCTGCTTGACGAGGGGCATGGGGATGCCGCGATGATTCCACCTCTTGATCAGGCCGAGCAGATTCTCACCCAGGACTTCAAAGACCATGCACACATGGAGGCCATTGGGGCCCTTGTGTTCGAAACTGTCGAGTAGGCTGACGACATAGCGACGTCCGGGGTGGTTGGGGTTGGCTTGGACGACGCGATTGAGGAGCTTGATCTCATCGATCGCCGTTTCGGTGTAGTGCGCGGCGGAGCGCACGACCTTGAGCGCGACGTGCTTCCCCGTCGTCGTGTCTCTGGACAGCCAGACGGTGGAGAAATGGCCCCATCCAAGCTTGCGGATGACGACATATCTGCCGTTATTGTAGGTCTCGCCGACATGGACAGGATGATAGCCGCCCTTGCAGTAGTCTTCTGAATCTTCTTCGTCCGCTGTTGTCTCGGCGGGGTCGTCTTCGGAAGTGGAGGACGGAGACCTGCTGGGTTGTGAGTGGTGAGCGCGCTGTTTGTTATGGGGCAGAGGAGTCATGGTGCTGCAGACCGGGCATCAGTGATGGGGAAAAGAAGCGAGAGCGCAAAAGGGCGGCGATGGCGATGATGGCGAGGGCGGCGATGATGGCGGCGGTGAGAGCGTTGACAGCGGTGATGAAGAGCGCAAGATGCAAATGACGAACGCGGATGCATTGGGACAACAAAAGATGAAACAAGAGACGGCGCAGCACTTACTCAGGGTCGGCCAGCGCCGGACTCTCACTCAGACTGGAACCAGTCTGGTCAGAGGTGATGATGGGCTTGAGGTTGTCGCCTTTCCGTCGCTTCTTCTGGCCGTTGTTACTGTTACTGTTACTGCTGGCGGCGGCCGCAGCTGCCGCCGAGTTGCTGTTGCTGGTGTTGTTGCTCGTGCTATTGCTGTTGCCGTTGGCGGCTAATGCAGCAGTGGTGGCAACTTTCTTGGCCTGGGCAGCGACAGCTTTCTTAATGTCGGCGCCATTCATCATCGCTGCTGCGGCGGCGTGGGCGGCTTGGGCGGCTATCAGAGGTTTCTGTGATGGAGGCGAGGACGGCTGCCCCGGGGCCAAGGATCCAGGTGGAGGTGGAATGGTGTCGTTTAGCAGTGCCTTGCGCCAGTGCGACTGCAGATGGATCTGCAGTGACTGCGGCGCACGTTCACGCTTGGAGGTGTCGGTGAAAGAATGGGAGCGCGCGGGGGGCGGCTCCAGAGGCGCCAGGGGCTGGCTCAGGCTGGCCCCTCTGGAAGTAATTACGAACGGCTCCGTTGCGGCTATCGATAGTTGCCCAAGGCCTTGGTGGGTTGTCCAGTGTTAGGCTAAGAATTGGCTATTAACGTCGGCCTGAAGGACGGGCCTGCGATGATTCGTAGGAAGGGCGGTCCACAGCGCGCCCCAAGCGAAGCACAGGGGGGGAGAGGGGGGGAGTTCAGACTAGCCACAGGTGGGGGTGGGGAGCTTGGGGGCGAAGCAAGCACAGGCGGCAGGAGCAGCAAGAGCAGCAAGAGAGCAGTTGTAGCATCAACAATGGCAACAGCTAACCGTGAGGACAGCAGACATCAGTGATGGACAGAGAGGAGGAGACTGACGACAAGCCAACGAGGGTTTGAGGGTTGGGATCAAGTGTAGCTTCGGCGACGGGCGGGTGGAGCGAAGTCCACTTCTGATGAGTTAAAGCTGGTGCTGGATGTTTGGGGCCCAGTTGGCTCAGACAGAGTCTCAGATGGTAACGCTGTGCGGTGAGGGCTACCGCAAGCAGCAAGCAACAAGCAACAAAACCGATAGCATTGGCTGTGCACAGGCCTAAAAATTACTAGAGCAAGATACACACGTCAATGGCAATGGCGACAGTGACAGGGACAGTGACGGCGAAGGCGAAGGCGAAGGCGAAGCTCAGAGACACCATCCTATCTTTCTGGCATAGACGCCATGCTGGGGCCTCTACCACCAGCACACCAGTATCCAGACCTTCCAGCCTCCGAGCACTTCCACCACCAATCGCTGAGGCTCCAAAGGCCAATTGGCCAGGTAGAGTTTAAGAGTTTGGCGTAAGCTAACCTGTAACTTGTTTGAGGAAATGTCAAATCAGTTAGTAAGGTTTGGAAGCAAATAAATAGTTATTAGAGCTGTAATTATCATTACCGGATACAGGAATTCTAATACCAAGCTTAAACTGGTATATCCGTATTGTCAAAACTTACCCCAAATACACCAAGCCTTCACACAGTGCGAGCGTGCAGCTTTTGGGCTTGCAAGCTCTCGAGCGCACAAAGGCCAGTCCCGCCACCCGCCACCATGGCCTGGCTCGCATCGCTATGGTCGCCGTCTCCCCCCGACTCGCCTTTCGCGCCGCCTTCGCTTCTGTACTCGTTCCTGCACCATCCTTTGGCAACCGCAATCACCTTCTTCCACTACCTGTTGCTCTACCTGCGGGGGCCCTCGTACAAACCGGCCCCGTTCAGCAACACCCGGCTGCCTATTCGCGTGGTGTGCATCTCTGACACACACACCAAAATCCCGTCAAAACCACTGCCCAAGGGTGATCTGCTCATCCACTGCGGCGACCTCAGCAACCGCGGCACACGGTCTGAGATCCAGCAGACTCTGGACTGGCTTAAAACACTGCAGAAGCCTTGGCATGGCAGCAGCGACGGGTATCGGTACATTGTCATGGTTGCCGGTAATCACGACTCCTACTTTGACGAGAAGTCACGGTCAACCTATGACAGGGCGCAAAAGCACCAGAAACTGGACTTTGGCAACATAATCTACTTGCAGCACTCGTCCGTCACCCTGCCATTTCCTGGCGACCCAATCCGCAAGCTCAAGGTGTATGGCGCCCCACAGATTCCACAGTGCGGCGGCAAGGAATTTGCTTTCCAGTACCCGCGCGGCTCGGATACGTGGTCCAAGACGATCCCGGATGATGTCGATGTGCTCGTAACACATAACCCACCCAAGTGGCATCTGGATCTTCCCCAGGCTGGCGGGCTAGGTTGTGAGCATGAACTGAAGGAAGTGTGGCGGGTCAAGCCAACACTGCATGTATTTGGACATGTGCATTCAGGATATGGATATGAGCATGTCTGGTGGGACCAGAGCCAACGAGAATTTGAAGAGTTTCAAGAACTGGCATATGGAGGCAAGGCACCTGGGGCATACAGTTCCCCATTGCTCTTAGAACTTTTTAATACGCAGCTCTGGCTAAAGGCTGCAAAGGTCGTCTATGAGGATGTTCGTGGCATTATCTGGAACAGATTCGGGGGTGGCCAAAGGCAAGGCAGCATCATGATCAATGCAGCCTTAACTTACCAGACCACCAACACACTGCGTAATAGACCCCAGGCCATAGAGCTGTAGAAGAAAGTCTTGTACATAGCCCCCAGTAAGTTTTCTGAACTTCATTCCACAAACCACAAACCACAAACGCCACACACAACTCCTCCTGGCGCTTCTGGCCGAGCATGTCGGGTAAAGGGGCCAGACCAGGCGCGGCCAATTCGCTAAATGCCAACACATGTACATAGAGCTCGCTCTGTCGTTGCTCACATGTCCTCTCTGAACACACTCTTCCTCGTGCCCGCCGGACTATCTGGCTCGCCGCCACTGCCGCCACTACCAGTGGTGGCAATGCTCACTTGGCCGCGTGTATGGCTGCTCTCATGTGGCCGAGGACTGACACTGCGCAAGCTATCAGCCTCATTGTGGTCGCCGAATGGATCTGGGCCCAGGCGCCCTCTGCTGTCGCCGCCCACATAGTCAGTTGAGCGGCCGTACGGCTCGGTATGGAGACCGGTGGGGCCGTGGTGGGCAAGACCGAGCTCTTGTTCTTCGTAGCCGGCGTATCGATACAGGTCTGCTTCATCGCCGCCAACGCGTGTGTCCCAGGCATCATCTTCGAGCCCTCGGCCGCGACCACCATGTGCGCCACTTGCTGATCTATAGCTTGTGTCTTCGCCGCCAGCCACATCTCCAGATGTCTCCTCGTAGGCGCCGCGCGCGGTGCGACGGTTGCGCAGCTTGTCAATCTGGTCGCGGATCCATTCAAGCGGGCCCGAGGAGCGCGGAGTAGGGTAGTTACTTGATGAATCGGCTGCCTTCAAGAAGGGGATGTAGGTGCGCCATGAGAGCAGGGATGGCGGTGGTAGGCCTTGTTTGCGGCGCGAATGGAAGGAGTAGATGACCCAGCCGATGATGGAGAAGATGAGGAGGAGGAAAAGGAGGAAGAACAAGAGACCTGGGCACAGTTAGTCAGAGGATACAGGGCGGCTTGTCGCGTGTTTGGTGGGTGACAGTGGTGCTGTTGTTGCAGGATCAAGAGCTTACCCCAGCCGTGCATGAGGACAGCAGTTATAGGGTTCTAGTAAGGAATCAAAGTGGATTTGACAACGACAGGACTGTGTGTGCCACAAAGTTAAAGCCAGTGTTGTGTTCTGTGCTTTACAGAGGGGGATGGTAGATCAGGATGCTAGGCACACTGGGGTTGTTGGCTAGAATGACAAGAGCATTCTTGGAGACACCCAAAAAATGTTGGAGAAGGGAGTAGGTACCCCCTGAATCAGAGGGTTAAGAGACTTAAGAACTTGTTCAGTGGTTGCAGGTATCAGAAACAGAATTCAGTGATCATTGATATGATCTTACCATTGGATGCACATCTGCCTTATTCTAGGGCATTAAGGTTAATGGCAATACCGATATCCGCCTTGGCATGGCGAGCCTTGGCACACTAGTAGCCACGTGACGAGTGACTTGATTGGGCTCCACCCCGACAGCGGCTTGGCAATCGGTGGCGGTCGTGCTGGGAACTCTGGCCAACAACGTCCTGCTTCGAGTCCATTCCCCCGGTGCGGATTTATTGACATCATTCTTGCTGCCTGTCGTCCTCGCTCTCGTATTCAATCACTGCTCACCACACACCAGCCGCCATGACGTCCTCGGACGAGGAGGAGGCCACCCTCTCTATACCCTCGTTGATCCTAGTCAGCATCCTCATCTTTTTCACCTATCAGTTCTTCTTCACTTCCCGATCCTCCTCATCGTCATCAGGCGCCAATAACGGCCTCAATTTCACCGCCGCTCAGGTCGAACAGGTATCCGCCGTGTTCCCCCATCTGAACCGCAGAGATATCATGTGGGATCTGCACAGGAATGGAGGCAGCGTGCAGGCGACCACGGAGCGGGTGCTGTCTGGACGTGGCCTCGAATTGGTAAGCCTGTTTCTGCCTCGCCGCAGCGGGCATACGAAACCAGAGCCTAGAGACTGATGCAGTTTGTTTTGCAACAGGCGCCACCATCCTTCCAGCCACGGATAACATTTACCACACCTCCCTCCACGTCTCCTTCGACAGCGACTGGCCGCGCGCAGACGATAAGAGTAGAGCCCGACCTCATCACACGGTATAATCTGCAGGCCAAGATTAGCTCCAAAGGGAAGGAGAAGGAAGAGGAACCAGCCCAGGCCGGCTGGGCGGCAAGTAAGGACGAGCGACAGAGAATATTGCAGAAGCGGAGAGACGACATGATCCTGGCTGCACGGAGGAGGATGCAAGAGAAAGATGAGGCTGTAGGCCAGTCAGGCGCAGCCACATGATGGGCGTGTCCTGGTCGCATCTGCCTTTGCTGTTTTGCAACTGTTCTTTTTGTCGTACAGGATCGTGTCATGTCATATCTGCATCCGCATCGTCATCGTCGTCATCTTCGTCTTGGCCGAATGGACGCCTCTGCCGCTCTTCCTCCTCGTGCTCTCGCCGTGATTGCTCACGACTGACCCCTATCTGACGTAGATTGTCTATCACGCTGGTGATGAATCCTCTTGACTCGGCCAGCTCCATAGCCCCCACGCCATTGAGGCGCACGCCCTCGCCGTCTCCATTCAGAACATCCACGCCTTGGCGCATCTTGGCCAGCCGCACCTCGCGTATGTCGCGTAAGAGCCGCCGGATCTCGTCAGACGAGGCGAGATCATCACTGGCGGCGTCGAGGAGCATTTCAGACATCTCAAACCAGTGGTAAGGCAGCGCATTGGTTGGGGCCTCGCTCGTCGACGCGGCGATAAAGGGCGTACCCGCTTGAAACATGTTTCCATCGGCATCAGTCTGCTTCAGCGGTGGCACGGACGGCGCCGGTGAGAATGAGTCTTGGAAGTGGTTGGTCTCGATCTCAAGAATGTCCGATAGGCTGTCTGGGTTCAGCCAGGGTGGGGGCAAGATGTTAACGCGCTTCTGGCGTTTGAGGAGGATGGCCAACCACAGCGGCAGTTGTGCCCTTGACGGCGGTATCAGTGGCTTGGTAGGGCCCTAGACGAGTGAGAGGCAGAGCTCGGTCAGCGCTCAGGTCGTGCAGTGGATGGTTAATGGTCGTGCTGCGTGGCATTGTGCGCGACGTACTCCTAGGAGGTCGAGTCTGTCGAGTCGCTGGCGAGGGACGGTTGTGACCAATTCCATTTCACAGAGGAATGCAATCTCGGCTGGCAGAAGCCCCGGTAGATGGGGGAACGCCATCGTCACGATGTTGCTTGTATTGGTGTGATTAATATTGGAGAGCCGCTGCGAAGAACGATAGGCTTTCAAGAGTCATACACAGACCCACATTCGAGTTGAAGCATGATACGCTCTCATAGTGTGCTGCCATCCAGGTTGACACGCCACAACAACGCGGTCTCGGGGAGTACCAGCACCGTTCCCCAGAGAGAGTGGATGAGCGCAGAAAGAAGGAGCAGGAGAACGAGGTCATCCGCCTGATTTCCGCCACATCTTCATCCAAACTTCCAACTCCGTATGGCCTCTGCACAAAGGCTTAACATGGAACTCAGAATCTTGATGCTACATGGATACACACAGAGCGGCGAGCTTTTTCATGCCAAAACTCGGGTACTCGAAAAACGACTGCAGAAAACGTTCAAGGGGGTAAAGCTCAGCTACCCAACCGCGCCGTTGCAGCTCAGCCCAGCAGACATCCCTGGCTTCAAGCCGACCGCCGCCGAGTCAGACGCTACGCCGGCATGGGGATGGTGGACGAAGTCAGAAGCAATCAAGCCGCCAGAATATGTGGGAATCGAGAAAGCTCTTGAAACGGTGGCAGAAGTGCTGAAGACTGAAGGACCGTTTGATGGAGTTATGGGATTCTCTCAAGGTGCCGCCCTCGCTGTGATGACAGCCTCACTGCTCGAAGGAGACTCGCGAAGAGAGGCTTTTAAGAAGGCGCAGGAGAAGTCGCCATTTGCGATTCCGTACCCATCGTCCTTCGCCGGTTTGAATCACCCATCGCTCAAATTCTGCATAGAATTCTCAGGCTTCCGTGCGCCGGGAGAGCGCTATACTGGCTTTTACGAAGAACCAAACGTTCAGACCCCAGTTTGTCATGTCCTCGGTAGTCTAGACTCTGTGGTCGAGGAACAGAGGTCGCTTAAGCTGGTGGAAGCCTGTGGCGGACCTGGCAAGACTCAGGTGATCATCCACCCTGGCGGGCACTTTGTTCCTACCAGCAAGCAGTATCTAGACACAACGGTGGCATTCATCCAGCAGCACTTGGCCGGAGACAGACCCGAAAAAGCACTAGAAGAGAATTTGGAGGACCTGGACGTGCCATTCTAACTCACATCTCCATATACCACACGAAGCCGATACAAATCTCTAGAATATTCCAAGATTTACCTCTCAGCGTTCTCTTTAAAGATTTACCTCTCAGCGTTCTCTTTACCACACAGAATCGCTGTCCCCTCTATTGATGAGCATGGGATGGACTGGAATTAGGTGATACAAACGCTAGTCCGATATTGGACTAGAGCCTTTGCAAATCTTGGCAGCACTCAAATTGCGCCCACACTTTCGAAGGTTCCTCCTTGATCATAAATCAACCTCTTAAGCATCTCAACAGACCCAGACGACTTTCAACAACGCAAGTGAACACACAAAAACACAATACACACTTAGAGAGCAAATTAAGATATTTCGCCGTCAAAATGGTACGCAGCAACCGAAGGCCGGTGCAGAAATCGACCCCCCATCTCAAAAATTCCCCTGGTGTGGCGGACTGCACACACGACCAGTTTAGGCCATCAGAATTGCCCCAAAACCATCAGCAAAGAGTCACAATGTACTAACACCTCTTTTGCAGGTTCTTGCAGTTGATCTTCTGAACCCTGCTCCTCAAGCCGAGGCCCGCAAGCACAAGCTCAAGGTAGGCGAGGACCTGACAAACACTGGGATCTCAGACAAAGTACTAATATCTAACTTTGTCCAGACACTGGTGCCTGGACCCCGATCATTCTTCATGGACGTCAAGTGCCCCGGCTGCTTCACCATCACCACCGTCTTCTCGCACGCCCAGACCGTTGTCATCTGCGCCGGATGCTCGACCGTGCTGTGCCAGCCAACTGGTGGCAAGGCCCGACTCACAGAGGGGTGCTCTTTCCGAAGAAAGTAGGCGATACAGCGATGGAAGGATGATGCATTTTGCTTGATAGAAGATGGACCACCATTCTCTAGCGCAGTTCGCGCCCTCAAAACGGAGTTCCGGATATCTTGCAAATGGAGACTTTAACAGCATAGCCTGGAACGCTGCTGTATTGTTCTTTGATTTACGGGCCGTGATGTCTCGGTTCAACGAGTTGCAATGAGACGAGATGTGAAAAGTCTTGGGCTGCATGGGATGATGGAGGCAAGAGAGGGTGCAGTCTGCATTTTCTACGGGGCATTTGTAGAAGTCGGGTCCTGCTGCTCGAGGATGGCCTTCGACCTAGCTTTCAGGCTTGGATAACATGAGACACAACGCTGTGTGCTCATAGTGAATGTCAAGTAGAACAAAGTCCCAGGCCAGATCAGTTCTCCATTTTGATTCCTAGCCTTGGCACTTCATTCAGCCTGTCCCCTTCGCCATTACGTCCTGGTACAAATGAGCAGGTTGTTTGGCCTTAAGTCGTAGCAAGTGTACTTGACCAGTAATATCTGAAGATTGATTTGCTGAATCTCGACAGTCAGTTGTTAGTCAATGCCCAGGCCATGACAGACCCGATTCACAAGCTTCTTCTGCTCCCTCTCCCCAAGTGGACTTTCATCCACAGCCTCCAGGCACCTCCCAACTGCGCAGACTCCCTTCACACCGGCGCCTGGACAGTCAAGCCAGACCTTGCCATTGCTGCCCACGGCAATTTCGAACCCACCTTGGATCTTAGCGCCCAACTCGGCCAAAAAGCTGACATTCTGCTTCTTCAGTATCCTCTCCGCCAGACCAACACTGACGTCAAAGACCATGCCCCCGTTTAGTTGGCCGAGTCCGTCAGGTTCGGCCTTACCTGTGCTGGGGTTGACACAACTCAGCTCCACCTCCATGCCTGTGCGGGCAAACACCACTTTTGCATAGACAAGGTCATTCGGCTTCAATTGAGGCCGTGTCTTCCTCGTGGCGCCTTCGAATGCCAGGTGTGGTAAAAAGGCTTGCTGAGAATGAGAGTTGATATACAGCTGGAACATGTCGGCAGCAGAGGAGCGAACTCTGGCGATGACGAGGTCGCCCACATGTGGTGAATACCGAGCCGTAGGAGTTGAAATGAGAGCGGTCTTTTTGCGGTAGTCGACTTCTAGAGAGCCGGCAATGGTGGCGACAAAGTGGTCAGCGCCCGGGGTTTGGTGCAGTCCATGGCCAATTTTGCGCTTCTGATGAGGATTCGGCAGAAGCGCAGCGTCAACAGCATCACCCGGGATGAAGACGTGTGTAGATGACATGTGGCAAGGGGGCATAGTCGTTGTTGAAAGATCAAACAATATCGAAGTCAAAAAGGACGAGGCTGAGCAAAATCACATGCAAGGCTGACTCGGCAATCCTTCCTCCTGTGGAGCGGCCAAAAAATGTTTCGCTGCCCTGAAAGTGTAGTCGGCGTTGGAAATAGTTTTTTTTTCTTGCAGTACAACAGCAGGGTGCTAAAACTTTGGCCTGTGTCTTCCGCCGCCTTCCAGACTGTTTTCTTTCCACAAAGCACTACAGAGTGTGGCCCGATGAGTGACGAATCCGGGGTCCCTGCCCCCGAACCAGCCGAGCAGCAGTATGCGATAGGCATTTCGTTTGGAAACAGCTACAGCTCAATTGCGCACATTTCAGGAGAGGGCAAGGTCGAGGTGATTGCCAATGAGGAGGGAGACCGCCAGATCCCATCGATCCTGTCGTACATCGACGGCGAGGAGTACCATGGCACTCAGGCCAAAGCCCAACTGGTCCGCAATGGCAAGAACACGATTGCGTCTTTCCGCGACTATGTGGGCAAGGACTACAAATCGATTGACCCGACGCCATGCCACGGGTCGGCACTGCCGGCGGCAGTCGATGGCGCCATTGTCTTTTCTGTGCGTGACAGCGAGAGCGAAGAGCCCAACAACGTGAGCGTGCTTGAGGCCACAACGCGTCACCTGCGCCGGCTCAAGAACTCGGCAGGAGACTTTGCGGGCAAGAACGTCACGTCAGCCGTGATTGCGGTGCCAACAGACACTAGTGAAGAGCAGAAAGCAGCGCTCGTACAGGCGGCAGCGAACATTGGCGTCGATGTGCTGCAGTTCATCCCCGAGCCGATTGCTGCACTTCTCGCCTACGACTCACGTGAGGCGGGAGTCGCCAAAGACAAGCTGATGGTTGTGGCCGACCTGGGTGCTAATCGGTCGGATGCGGCGGTAGTGGCGTCAAGAGGAGGGCTCTATACCATCCTGGCCACTGCTCATGACTATGAGCTCGGAGGCAGCCAGCTGGATCAGGTGCTGGTTGATCATTTTGCAAATGACTTTCAGAAGAAGCACAAATCGGACCCGCGCACCAACGAACGGTCATTGGCGAAGCTGAAGCTTGAAGCCGAAGCGGTCAAGAAGGCGCTCAGCCAGGGCAGTTCAGCCACATTCTCCGTCGAGTCACTTGCCGATGGCGTGGACTTCCGGTCAACGGTGAACCGGTCAAGATTCGAGCTGCTCGCGTCCAAGGTTTTGGCCCGATTTACACGCTTGGTGGAGGAGGCGATCCAGAAGGCCGAGCTGGATGTGCTTGACATCGACCAAGTCGTTCTGTCAGGTGGCTCCTCGCACATTCCGCGAATAGCAAGCAACATTTCTGGTCTCTTCCCAGAGACAACGACTGTGCTCGCGCCGGCAACGTCAACCACTTCACTCAACCCGTCAGAGCTCGCGGCCCGAGGAGCGGCTCTCCAGGCGAGCCTAATCCAGGAATTCGACAAGGATGACATTGAGCAGAGCACGCATGAGATGGTCACAGTCACTCCCCACCTCAGTAAGGCCATCGGCCTGCAAGTGTCTGGCTCCCCTGAAGACAGTTTCGAAGTTATTGTGCCGCCTGCAACCTCGGTGCCTGCGCGACGGACGACCTCGATCACAGCTCCAGAAGGCGATGTGCTTATTAAAATCTCCGAGGGTGAGCGTGAGATCAAAGTCACGAAGCCTGAGCCCAAAGCCAAGAAGGAAGCTGGCGCGGAAGAGGAGGAGGATGAAGATGAGGATGACGATGACGAGGAAGAGGAAGAGGAGGACATCCGAGAGAAGATCTGGAGGCCGAAGACCCTGCTGGCCGAGTTGGTGGTCAAGGATAACAAGAAAAATGGCCAAATCGAGGTGACGGTACACATTGATGCCGACCTGCAAGTGAGCATTACAGCTAGACCGACCAAAGGCCAGGGCGGTGTCAGGGGTGTGGTCAAGGCGCGAGAAGTAGTAGAAAACGGACAGGCGTGATCACGCTGCTTCCATAGGATGCTGCCGTTGCTTGCGCGAGGAGGGCCTTTTGTAGACAAGAATCAACAAACAGTCAAATGGGGTGGCTTAGAGGGCAAGATAGCAGGGACAGCATAAGACGTATTAGAGGGCTAGTAGAAGCGAGAGCATTGTGTTTCTCCAGTGTATCAAGTGTCCATGTCCAGGCGGAGTAGAGGAGAGCGAGAGCGAGAGCGAGCGTTGTTGTGTTACAAAGGGGACTAAGGCTGCCCCGCGCATCGTCTTCTCCCTCAGCCAGCATGGTGAGCAGTTGATATTCTGGCAGAGCAGTTGGTATTATAGACTTTCAACAAGAATCCAAACGGCAACATGGCCAAGTGGTCGAATCCTCTGGCATTCAGCCGCGGCCCTGTGACGGTGATTGCGAGCGCCGTCTTCCTTGCCATCGCCATCGTCCTCATCCTCATCCAGACCAACGTCCCCTCGCCCCCTGCATCAGCCACCCCCGTCCATGGCGTCAACTTGACGGAGGCCTGGCACGACCTGCAGCTGCTGACAGCGTCCTACCACCCCTACAACTCGCACAGCAACGACGATGTGCACGACTGGCTGCTCCTGCGCGTCGAGTCCATCCTGGCCGCCAACGGGGCATCGGACCCAACTGCAGTGGTCTTCGACGACCGAACCTCCAACCTGAGCTTTTCCTCCCGCAGTGTTGCCAGCTCCAGCGGAACCAGTGTCTATTTCGAAGGGACCAACATCATCACCTACATCCGTGGCAGCGAGGACGATGAGACCAGCTCGGGCCTGCCATCCATCGCCAATGGCGTCTTGGTCAACGCCCACTACGACAGCGTCTCGTCTGGCTTTGGTGCCACCGACGACGGCGTCGGGGTCGTCAGCATCCTCCAGCTGCTCAGATACTACACTACACCGGGCAACCAGCCCAAGCACGGCGTTGTGCTGCTGCTAAACAATGGCGAGGAGGACTATCTCAACGGGGCCAACGTCTTTACCCAGCACCCGGCCTCTAAGATCGTCAGCTCCTTCCTCAACCTTGAAGGCGCCGGCGCCGGGCAGAGGGCTGCTCTGTTCCGCAGCACAGATGCAGAAGTCACCAGGGCGTATGCCAAATCGCCGTATCCCTTCGGCTCTGTGCTGACTGCCGACGGCTTCAACCAGGGCCTGATCCGCAGCCAGACCGACTATGTCGTCTTCAACGGCGTCTTGGGCCTGCGGGGCCTCGACGTCGCCTTCCTGGAGCCGCGGGCTCGGTATCACACCAACCAGGACGACGCACGGCACACCAGCAAAGCGTCGCTGTGGCACATGCTCTCTTCTGCTCTTGCCACCACCCGCCAACTGAGCTCCAACCCCGTGCAAGCACACCCATCTTCCAAGCCGGCTCAGGCCATCTGGTTTGACCTGTTTGGCACCTTCTTCGTCGTTTTTGACACGCACACTTTCTTTGCCCTCTCTGTGACCCTTCTTGTGGTCGGCCCCATTGTCATCTTCCTCACGGTGCTCTTGCTCTATCGCTTTGACAAGTTCTACCTCTTCGCCTCCAGCAGGGAGTACCACCTGTCTAACGGCGACGAGATCATCCCTCTGTACGGCTGGCGAGGCTTTTTCCGCTTTCCCATTGTCTCGCTCTTTGCCTGTGCCGGCCCCGTGGCCCTGGCATTCCTTCTCGTCAAGGAGAACGAGTTCGTCGTCCATGGCTCCGAGTGGGCCGTCTGGGCGGTGAATATCTCCACCTTTGTCTTCGTTGCCTGGTTTCTCTCTCGCACCGCCGACTATACCCGGCCCTCGTCTCTAACTCGTGTTTACGGCCTCAGCTGGATCTGGACTGCCTGGTGGGCCTTCTTAATTGTCGCCGTTGTTGTCGAAGAGCAAAACCATGTTTCCGGTGTCTATTTTGTTCTCATCTACGCCGCCTGTGTCTTCCTTGCCACATGGTTCT
Organism: Chaetothyriales sp. CBS 134920; assembly: GCA_003693665.1. Classification (NCBI taxonomy): domain Eukaryota; kingdom Fungi; phylum Ascomycota; class Eurotiomycetes; order Chaetothyriales; family Domatiomycetaceae; genus Domatiomyces; species Domatiomyces catenatus. Next base: position 50,711 of record QQSL01000070.1, read on the forward strand.
CCTACCTTGAGCTCTTCTCTTTGCCCCGGAAGAGCCAGTATAGCCTGGAGAGGTTGGGTGCAGAAGCCATTGGCAGCTCCCGGAGTCTCTCACGCGCCAGACATGGAGCAGGACCCTCTGCTGAAGCAGAACATGAGGAGGACGAGGATACAGTCCAGCAGGAAGGGGAAGGCGAACCTACCGAGACTACCGGCCTTCTGGCCAGTCGGGGCCGCTCCGCATACAAGAAGTACAGCCAGCACGACGAGCCAGAAGCGACATTGGTCACTGAGGCAGACGGCAACGACACGACCGAGCTCCCGGATTGGTCTAAGAAGCAATGGGACTGGCTATGGATCCTTCAGTTCATCTTCCTTGTCCCCATCACTTTCATCATCCTCGGCCAACTCGCCCTCCTGGTAGTGGCTGCGTTGCACCAGACGGGCGCCGATGGCAGCTCTTTATTCTTGGTGTACATTAATATCGCCATCCTAACCATCCTCCTTTTCTCGCCGCTGGTGCCTTTTATCCACCGGTTCACCTGGCACGTGCCTGTCTTCCTCCTTCTCGTTCTTATTGGCACCCTGATCTACAATCTCGTTGCCTTCCCTTTCTCGGCAAACAACCGGCTGAAGCTCTTCTTCGTGCAACAAGTCGACCTTGATTACGGGAACAATACAGTATCTCTGATTGGAGCAGATCCCTATGTCCGGCTAGCGATCTCTCAACTGCCCAGTTCGGCCGGCCAGGAAATCAACTGCGTACGGTATGAAGCGTTTAGCGGGCGACAAAAGTGCAGCTGGGACGGCATCTTGCCTAACGTGGTGCAGACCCTTCCCGGATCAGCATCGCCAGAAGTTCTGCCCGAGGACTGGACAAGCTTCAAGATCAGCAATCTTACCAACAGCTCTGGCACAACGAGCGCTCGCTTCACCGTCTCTGGCCAAGACACCCGTGCCTGCAGAATTCTCTTCGACCATCCGATCAAGGACTTCAAAGTCCTAGGTCAGGCCCCCATCGATCCACGCCTCCCGCCCATCCCGTCAGACAGCACCAGCAATGAAATCCGTCTGTGGTCACGCACTTGGAACCGCACCTGGACTGTCGATGTCAAATGGGACACTCCTTCCAAACGTGATGGCAATGCCTTGACCGGCAAGGTTGTCTGCCTCTGGAGCGACGCCAACCAACGTGGCGTGATCCCCGCCTACGACGAGGCTCTGCACTATGCCCCTGAATGGGTTGCGCTGAGCAAGGCCTCGGATGGTCTGGTTGAAGGATACAAGCGGTTTGCCCTATGATGTTCTTGTTTTTGTGGCTTCTCGTTTTAATCTTGTGTGTACAACCATAATAGTCTGGCAGGTTACGTTTTTGCTGTCTTGAAAGGGGGAGGGGGGTGGCTGTTGGCTATTTGACTTTTCTCTATTTTCTCTCGTTCTATGTCCAGGCAACGAAGTTATGCAACATCTGGTTAGGAGGTTATGAAGGAATGCAGCCCTTCTGCATTGTAGTATTATTCAGCAGCAAGTGCAGGTTTAGATAGAGAGAGATCCAACATGCACAAGCATAACCAAGCTGGGAAGAGGCTGGCTACCGGTAGAAGGACAGGATGGGTGATATTGTCAAGAAAATTGCACAATGGCAGCAAAGCAAAAAGATGATTTTATTCTTCTCCACGGTCCATATCATCTTTTCGTCGTCGGCCAGAGTCAGCCCCTCCTGCCTTGGTTCTCTTATGCCTCAGGGTGGCACCCTTCTTGCCTCTGTTTTCTTGCAATTCCTTCATCTCCACGGCAGCCACTCGCTGGGCTTCGCTAACACGCTCATTGAGGACCATGACTTCCTCCTTGACAGTGTTGCGCTCGTCGAGTTTGCGGCCCAGCGCGGCCTCGATGCGCAGCCATAGCTCGACATCGTACTGGGTGACCAGGGAGACGGCGATGCCAGACTTGCCGGCGCGGGCGGTGCGGCCGACGCGGTGGATGTAAGTCTTGCTGTCGTGGGGCAGGTCAAAGTTGACAACGAGGTCAACCGATGGAATGTCGAGGCCGCGCGCGGCGACGTCGGACGCGACCAGCAGCGTCTTGGACCGGGCGCGGAATTTGTTGAGCGCCGCGAGCCGGGCGGTCTGCGACAGCTGGCCGTGGATGGGGATGGCGCTGAGCCCGAGGGTGTTGAGCAGGATGGAGATGCGCTGTGCTTCGTGGACGGTGCGCGTGAAGATGATGCCCGTCTGGCCGGCCAGGTCGATCAGCAGATGGACGAGGTAGTGGTCCTTGTATTTGTGCGGAATAAAGAGGTAGTTCTGGTGCAGGCCCGACACTGTTTGGTACTTGTCCGTCGAGACTGACACCCGCACCGGCTTGGAGAGCGAGGCTCGCTGCAGAGACTCGACTTTGGATGACATGGTGGCCGAGAAGAGGAAGGTGTGTCGACCGGCCGAGGCGTGAGGCAGCTGCTTGAGGATCTTGTCGAGGATGGGTCCAAAATCGAGGTCGAGCAGTCGATCGGCTTCATCCATCACCAGGTATTTCAGCTTCTTCAGGCTGAAGCCCTTTGTGTTCTCCAGGTGGTCGAGCAGGCGGCCTGGCGTCGCTACGATCACATGGGGGTTCTTGCCCAGTGCAATCGACTGGGGAATCATGTCCATGCCGCCCACAAGGACAGCACTGCGCACGGCAATGATCGATCCCAAGGCCTCGACCGCTTCGGATATCTGATAGGCCAACTCTCTTGTCGGGGCCAGGATGAGAGAGTGGAAGGGCTGTGGCTTCTCCATGAGGGCTTGGAGGATGGGAAGCACAAAGGCTGCGGTCTTGCCACTGCCTGTCTCAGCCAGGCCGATGAGGTCTCGGCCTTCCAATGCGACTGGAATCGCCTGGGCTTGGATCGGGGTGGGAGCCTTGTAGCCCAGCGCATCACAGGCTTCGGTGAGAGAGTCGATTATACCTAGATCGCGGAATGTCTTCGGGGTCTGCTTGGGCTCGCTCTGGTCCTGGCTGGGCTGGTCATCCTCAGGGCCGTCACCGGCCTCTGGGACACTGTCATCATGACTCAGCTTCCTCTTTTTTAGAGCTGGCATTGTCCTAAATTAAGAAACCAAATTCTTGACGTTTTAATGAAAAATTGTTCTTGAGAGAAAAGAAACCTTAGTGGGTTCATTTAGAGTTCCACTAACGGAATATAGAGAAAGTTACGAATGGTCGGCCTTGCGCTCTAGTTGGCCCCACTTGTTACTAGACCCTCTGCAAGGCTGCGGCTTGGCGATTTTTTTGACGTCGACGAGTTTATGGTGGGCAGGCGACACGACACCAGGCGAATATCTGACTGACCTCTCCTCTCTCCTCCCTTGCCTTTCTCTCTCTTCCCATCATATTGCCGCCGCCAATATGCAGGCCCCGGTGATCGTCATGAGTAAGTGGGAGATCGTTGTCGCACGACTTTGTTAGTCACTGATTCGCTGCCAGACACCGCCGCCGGCGACAGGCAGTTTGGGCGGAAGGCGCAACTGTCCAACATCACCGCTGCCAAGACGTACGCACCCACCGCAAGCCCTCGCTCGCCACTGTAGGCCGCGCGCGCTAACTCCAGACAGGGTCGCCGACATCATCCGATCATGTCTAGGCCCCAAAGCAATGTTGAAGATGCTGCTCGACCCGATGGGCGGCATTGTCCTGACCAACGACGGCCACGCCATTCTGCGAGAAATCGAAGTCGGCCACCCGGCAGCCAAGAGCATGATCGAGCTGAGCCGAACGCAGGACGAGGAGGTGGGCGACGGCACAACCACAGTGATTGTCTTGGCCGGCGAGATCCTAGCCCAGGCTCTCCCCCAGCTCGAACGCAACATCCACCCAGTTGTGATCATTCAGGCATTCAAAAAGGCACTGGCCGACGCGCTGGCCATTGTGAAAGACATCTCCATCCCTGTCGACACATCCAACGACAAGGTGATGGTGTCGCTCATCAAAGCCTGCATCGGCACCAAGACAATATCAAGATACTCGGATCTAATGTGCTCGCTGGCACTCAAGGCAGTCAGAGTAGTTTCGCAGGACGTGACCACGGTGTCAAATGCTCAAGTCGGCAGCAACGGTGCGCCCAAGACAGCAGGCACGTCTCTCAAGCCGCATGAGATTGATGTAAAGCGGTATGCCAGGATAGAGAAAATCCCGGGTGGAGAAATTGAGGACTGCCGCGTGCTGGATGGCGTGATGCTCAACAAGGACATCACACATGCGGCCATGAAGCGGCGCATCGAGAACCCGAGGATCGTCCTGCTCGACTGTCCGCTCGAGTACAAGAAGGGCGAGTCACAGACCAACATCGAAATCACCAGTGAGGACTCATGGAACCGGATTCTGCAGATTGAGGAGGAGCAAGTCAAGAAGATGTGTGATGCCATCCTGGCCGTCAAGCCGGATCTGGTCATCTCAGAGAAGGGTGTGTCGGACCTGGCACAGCACTACTTTGTCAAGGCTGGGGTGTCGGCGATCCGACGGGTGCGCAAGACGGACAACAACCGGATCGCGCGAGCGGTTGGGGCCACGATTGTCAACCGAGTGGACGACCTGGTCGAGTCGGACGTGGGCACCGGCTGCGGGCTGTTCCAGATTGACAAGATCGGCGACGAGTACTTCACCTTCCTGACCAAGTGCAAGAGCCCGAAGGCGTGCACGATCCTGCTGCGCGGCCCGTCCAAGGACATCCTGAACGAGGTGGAACGCAATCTGCACGACGCCATGGGCGTGGCACGCAACGTCATGTTTGAACCCTCGGTTGCCCCCGGCGGCGGCGCGACCGAGATGGCAGTTGCGGTGCGCCTGGCCCAGAAATCCAAATCCATCGACGGCGTGATGCAGTGGCCGTACAAGGCAGTGGCCGACGCCATGGAAGTCATCCCGCGCACCCTGGTCGAGAACTCGGGCGCCAGCCCCATCCGCGTGCTGACCCAGCTGCGCGCCAAGCAGGCCGAGGGCAAGTCTTCCTTTGGCGTCGACGGCGAGTCTGGCGGCGTCATGGACATGAAGCAGGACGACGGCATCTGGGAGCCGACGGCGGTCAAGCTGCAGAGCATCAAGACGGCCATTGAAAGTGCCTGCCTGCTGCTCCGAGTCGACGATATCTGTCCGGCCAAGAGCGCCCGGCAAGCAGGTGCTGCCGGTGGAGGCGGCGGCGGCGACGACTAGCTTGTTCAAAGGTAGTACTTGACTTCTTTAGAGATTAAAAAAGTTTTACAGAGTTTGGTCCATCTTCCTGTCAATGGCAATTAATTCGTTTCTTGCCGTAGTTGGTGAACAGTATGGGCCATATCAGAGCTACGAGCAAAGTGAAGCAAAAGGCAATGTGATGGAGAATGAGTTGGTCAAGGTAGCCTGCCAGAGAGACAAACACGCTGCGCCGCAGGCTGTTTATGGCGTCGAGTTAGGTGGGAGAAGATTACTACCTGTGCACCATATCATATCCCTCGTCCTGATGCTCCCAGTCATTCAAAAGCCTCTTCCAGGCAGACCAAAGGCGCTCTGACCGCTGGGGAAGGGGGTGGGCTGCGAGTGGTGAGGCAGAGGAGAGCCGATGTCGCCAACGCTGTTTCTGGGCTGAGCGGCGCTGTCCTCGACAAACTTGATCACCACACCGCGTCCGTGATCGGCTAGCTCGAATGAACCTCCTCCATTCTGAGCATTGCCCTCGGTTTCTGCGAGGCCCAGCATCTCGTCCATCGAGATTGGTGCCTCATTCGGCGACTTGATCAGATTGACGTGGTGAAGTATTGCTTGCGCTGGGTGCCAGGTCTCACCAGTTATTGATAACTGACGGCAGGCCTGTGCCAGGAGAATGCGAACGGCAAACGGTCGGGACACGTGTGGTCGATGAACGGGCGGCGGGATGCCACCGAGAGAGCCAAAGGGCTGCTGAGGCCAAGAAGTTGCCATCACTTGAGATGCCGGCGCTCCCCAGCTTTGCGCTCCACTGAAGCCTCCCCAGCCTTGGCCAGGGCCGCCAAACGAGGCCTGTTTGCTGTCTGCAAAGGTCGAGGCAAAGGACAGGCGTCCGGTCCCAGGGGCACCAAGCGGCACCAGGCTGGATCGCTCCGACACCGTGGGTATGGGCTCATCGGAATCGTCGAGCAGGGCCTTGCTGCCAAGAGCGGTCGTGATCTGGTCGACGTCCTGGTCAGCGCCCTGCTTCTGTTTCTGACGGTCCGGCGTTGTACTCGGTGGTTTGCCAATTGCGCCAGGAGGGGGCCGTGCGATTGGCGCAGGCTGCGAAGCCGTCTCAGCTGTCGTCGATCCCGAGGCTTGTCTCGAATGCAGCGGTTGGGGAGGTTGGACAGGGGGCTGCTGCAAGGGGGGCGCGCCCGTCGTTTGTGGCTGGAAGGGCATTGGATGCTGGCCCGGTGGGAAATGGCGCGGGCCGCCAAAGGGAGGGTGAAAATGCATGCTGTTGGGACCGTACCGGGCATTTGCGACTGGAGGACCTTGATACAAGGGAGCCTGCGGGAGAATTGTTGACAGCAGGCCGGGTGCAGATGTCGGGGGGGCGCCGACTCCATAGCCGGGCAAACCATTGATATTGAAGCCATATTGACCGCGAGTGGTGTTGTTGAGGGGTGAGCGAGGCGCCGAGGGCTGCGGGTGGTGCAACATCGGAGGCTGTATCGGGGTCTTGTTGGGCAAAGGTTGCACTTGGCTTTGATGTGACACGATGCCACTGGCGGGCGAGGCCGACGACATGTCGGTCGCAGCTTGCTGTGATCTCGGGGAAGAGGCGTGCGAGGGCACCGTCTGGACCGAATGTGAAGGCTGGCGGTTCCGCACCGGGGTGGGCACCTTGGCTGGCACAACGGGCGAGGCAATGGGAAAGCTGGGCGACTGTAGCTGGGCCGGTCGCTGTGGTTGCAGGAGACCGGGTGGCAGGGCAACCGGCTGCGCTCTGGGCGGTTGTTGGGACTTGGCCTGCTGGTCGTCCAGTCTGGCAGCAGCCTCGCGCGCCTTGCGGGCCTGTTCCTCCTTCTGCCGGCGCTCCTCTGCTTCGTGAGCTTTGCGTTGCCTAGCCTCGTGCTCGCGGGCCTCGCGCTCCTCACGTTCCTTCTTCTTGGCCGCTTCCTTCTTCTGTCGTTCGCGCTCTTTGGCCTCGCGCTGTCGACGCTCGGCCTCGGCCTGACGCTCCTTCTGCTCCTGTATTCGTTTCTGCTTCTCGGCCTCCTTCCTCAGTCTCTCCTCTTCGGCAGCCTTGCGCTCCGCCTCTCGCTTCTTTCGTTGCTCCTCGCGGCGTACGCGCTGCTCCTCCTGCTTCTTCTCCTCCGCTTCACGGGCCGCGGCTTCCTGGGCCGCCTTCTCGGCTTCTTTCTTGGCCTTTTCCTCCTCCTTGGCCAGCTTCTGGGCCTTCTTCTTCTCCTTTTTCTTGGCCGCCTCACGGGCCTTCTTTTGTTCGCGCTGATTATCGAGACGATCCTCTTCTTCAAGCTCCTCGAGCAGCTTGGCTTGTCGTTCCGCTGCAACCTTCTCTCGGTACGCTGTCAAGACGCGTTGCTCAAACATACGGGCAGCAAAGATCTGGAACATTCGACGGCCTTCCTCCATTCTCTGTTCCTCGGTCATGGAGTCCTGGAACGGCAGTCAGTTAGCAGGGGAAGATAAAAGCAACGAGTTGCCGCTCACCATGTCATCGCCATCGAAGTCTTCTTCTTCCTGACTGTCGTAGTCGTCGTCTTCCTCGTCGTCGTAGCCATCGTCTTCCTCGTCTGAGGGGACATGGTTGTGACCTTGATATGCATCTTGGTGAGTCAAAGCGGCAGGAAAGTGGACTTCTTCCTCACGAGCCATGCGACGTTCGGCCAGCTGTTCCATCATGTCGATGAAATGCCTCCCGTCGTTTTTGAGCAGGTCGTCAGCGACGGTCAGAATGCCATCTGTCAGAATTAGCGGTGCCGCGGTCAGCAGATGGCGAGAAGGCAAACCTTTGACCGTCAAGCTATTGCCGAACTGGAGGAAATCGCTGGATCCGGGGGGGAGGCCGTGGTGGTAGTAGACGTCTTCGTCAGAGTAGGGTTCGTCGTCCTCGTCATCTTCATCCTCATCCTCGTCTTCGTCCTCTTCTTCGTCTTCGTCTTCTAGATCCTCGTCCTCGTCCTCGTCCTCCTCATCGCCAACTTCTTCGACCCGCCCTCGGGGCGAGAAGGAGCCGGGTATTGGTGGGCGGGGGTTGGAACGAGCCTGCAGCGATCTCGGGGGCGCAACTAGTTGAGGGGCATTGACCACGCCGGGGTTGTGGTTGGCAAACTGTTCGAGCTCCTCGTAGTAGGCGTCGTAGAGAACCTCAAGCTCTTCCTCGATGGCGGTGCGCTTGCGTCCACAGACGGAGCAGCTGCACGAGTGTTTCTGTTGCTCCTTCATCTTGCGCAGGACGGCCTCCTTCTCTATCTTGACGAGCGAGCGGCGCTCATCCTCGCCCAGGCCGAGCCAGAACTGCTTGATGTTCTCGCGCTCAGCCTGGGTGGATGGATTCCACAGGGAGTCGCCCATTCGGTGAGCGGACCGCAAGGCAGCATTCGAGACGGCGGGGAAATTGGGACGTGGTGGTGCCGGTGCCGTGGGCGTGCGGGGCACGGGCGCATTGGATGGCTCCTGACTGGCCTTCTTCTTCTTGGTCTTCTTCCGCTTGCTGGTGCTTAGCCACGAGCTGTTGGCGTGGGACTGGCCGGGGTGAGCATAGCGGTCAAGGTCTTCGTCTCCGCTGTAGAAATTGTCATTGGCGCTGCCGCCGTCAGCGTAGTCCTGCGGCGGAAGGCTGGCGTAGTCGGCCGTCGACGGTTGGGTGAAGTAGCCCTTGGGCGGGCCGCGGGGAGGCGGTCTCGAAGCAGCATCCGAGTTGCCGTTTGGCTGTGCAGCATGGCCCTGCGGTCCTGGGGGCTGGTGGTGTTGTGCCGTCTGCGGCTGCTGGTGCTGCGACTTGGAGAGGGGGAGCTGCTGGTCTTGTGCTTTTTTTGCAGCCTCTTTTGCCCGTCGCTTCTGTTTCTTGCGGTTAACGGCCGGAGCAGCATTTGGCTCGCCGGCTGACTCAGTCGTGTCGCCTGTGGGGTCAGCACCCTGGCCGTTGGGCGGCGAGGCCTGCTGCAGTTGCAGATTGGCCTTCTCTGGGCCTGTGCTGGCCGGGGACACCGACGCAGAAGCAGGGGCGGGCTGGGCGCTGGGCAGATGTGGCCGTACCGGAATCGCACCTCGTTTAGCCTTGGACGGCATGGCGGTTGGGGGGTTCAACAGTTGGTAGGGCCGGCCAGGGCGTGGTGCAGCCGTGGTTGACTTGCAACACCGGCAAGATTGACAGATCCGATAGATCGCCTCACGATCTCGGTCAGTGTGGCATCCAGCACCGGGGCAGGCAGCGGGGCGAGGGTGACAAGGTCCGGGTGGCGGCGAGGCAAGAACGAGTGGATGGGAAGGAGCCGGGCGCGAAGGGGCAGGGACAGTGCTGTGGGTGTGGGTGTGGGTGTGGGTGTGGGTGTGTGGAAGGGGCCCGGGGGGGCACAGGCAGGACGGCGAGGCAGCGCAAGGAAGGTCGGCGGCGAGGACAACTCGTTCGGAGAGGTTCTGCTGCTGTTTGCGGGTTGGCGGCAGTGATCAGCCGCCGGTTACAGTTCTCTGAGCCGTCGTCGGTGGTGGCGCTGGCTCTGTCTCTGGGCCTGGGGTGGAGCTGACCTCCCAGAAGCGCAGTTTTGGGCGACTTGGCTTGCCGAGACCGACTCTAAACGCAGCCTACAGTGGCTAAGCGAGCCTAAAACATGCCAGGCGAGAGCCTTGGACAGCCCAAACGGCGGGCGATGGCGATGGGTGCGATGGGATGGGATGGGATGGGGATGGGATGGCGATGGGGAATCAAATTCTGCTTGGGAATAAAGGCTGTTCAAAACATTACACCAACTATGGGAGGACCGTGTCGTTATTTGGTCTTTCTCGCTTTGCTTTGCTTGCCAGGAGAGGGTGGTGCCATGGCTGTATAGCAATTGACAGGTTTCTTTGTGGGCAGTGAATTAGGTGGTAATCTCACCCAGAGCAGAGGGTCAGTATCCTGTGGCAGGCTCTTCTCCCCATGGTGGATTGTGTTGAGGGGAAGGACTTCTGCACTAGGTGAGTTGCACCAGTCATGACTGAGGGCTACGACTACATGGTGTTGTTGCTCTTGTCACTGGTCAGTCCCTTGTTCTCGGTGTTGGAACTTGCACACTGAAAGTGGATCAAATTACTTGAGAGCTCATTGGCTGGTTGATCGAGCCCTCACGTGACACAGCGGGTGCGCTATCATTGGCCAGGGCCCGTGCCTGCCTCGTTTACGTCATCTAGTGGTTCGCTCCTTGCCATCGTCTGCAGCGACTATAAATAGGAGTTGATCTACAGGCTGTACACTCAGATCATTCTGCAGGAGTTGATCTACAGGCTGTACACTCTCAGATCATTCTGCAGGAGTTGATCTACAGGCTGTACACTCTCAGATCATTCTGCAGGAGTTGATCTGAACAGGATTCTGATAGACAGGCTACGCACTCTCAGATCATTCATTCATCCACAAAACCCAGCCCTGACGACAGTACCGTACATGCCGTCCTGGGCTGCAACGCTGCTGCTGTACGTGTGTAATTACAGCAAAGCACCCCCCACGTGACAGCAACAGCAAAGGCAAGCACTCACTGCTATCGACTTGTGCTCCTATCGACTTGTGCTCCTATCGACTTGTGCTCCTATCGACTTGTGCTCCTATCGACTTGTGCTCCTAGGTTTGGCCTAAGCTAAAAGCCTAATTCTCTGACGGTTCCCAGGCCGATTGCCATTGCCATTTGCCCGTCGAGTCAACGCCGCATCGGACCCCACTGTGTCGAGCTGCAGACTAGGCTAGTTTCACTCATTTTACGCGGGCGTTGCATTTTGTCTTGTTAGTTGACAGTAATTCGCTACTATCTTTGGACTCTTTGGACAAGACAGGATGGCATAATTACCACAGTCAACACCAGCCTGCCTGCCATTGCAATCCCACCTCGTCTTGCCGTCTTCTGCCCAAGATCTGCTCCTGGTTCTTGTGGACGACTGCGCTGCACAAGGAACAATCTGGCCACTTCCCTGTGGCCCCCGCCAAGTTAGTAAAAGTTACACGGCCGCCCAGCTTGAGGCTCGGCCCCCCCCGGTGCACGCGTATCGTACACCGCACGTACGTCCTCGAGCTGGTCGGTGGACACTGGACAGACGTCGAGAGAAATTGCATGCTCTCGGTGCCGTTGCCCTTGGTGCCGTCCTTGTCGGTGTTGCCGCTGCTCCTGTCAGCGTAATCCTCGTCGTGTTGTGTGGTGGGCCCGAGGCCAGGAGGCCAGCATGGCACAGCATGCGCAGCAAAATGTGATGAGAAGGTCAGTGACTGCGTCCAACCGCCCGAGCCGACGATGAGCAGGCCTCGACTGACGCTGCGGCTGGCAGAAAACTAGTCATCATCGGCGACGGTGCCTGCGGCAAGACCTCGCTGCTCTCTGTCTTCACACTGGGCCACTTCCCGACCCATTACGTGCCGACCGTGTTTGAGAACTATGTGACCGACTGCCGAGTGGACGGCCGGTCAGTGCAGCTGGCGCTGTGGGACACGGCCGGCCAGGAAGACTACGAGCGGCTGCGGCCGCTGGCCTACTCTCAGAGCCACGTCATCCTCATCGGCTTCAGTGTCGACTCGCCCGACAGCCTGGAGAATGTGCGGCACAAGTGGATAGAGGAGGCACGGGAGCGGTGTCCAGACGTGCCTGTGATCCTGGTCGGGCTCAAGAAGGATCTGCGCGAGGACCCGCTGGCGATCGAGGAGATGCGGCGGCGGAGCATGAAGTTCGTCACCCCTCGCGAAGGCGCCGAAATGGCCCAGCTGTGCGGCGCCCGCAAATACCTCGAGTGCTCCAGCCTGACGGGCGAGGGCGTCGACGACGTCTTTGAGGCCGCCACCCGCGCTGCCCTGCTCAAGTTCAACAACAAGCACCACGGCGATGGCTGCTGCACCATCTTATGATCCCACCGGCCTTCTCCCTCCATCCGGCCCTCTCACCTTTGACAGCAGCCGCATACTTGGGCAGGGAGGGAGGCAATCTGGCATTTGTGATTTGCTTACCAGCTTTATCGGGCTTCTGCTTATCAGCTTTATCGGGCTTCTCAGGCTTTCTTTGGGACTGGCGATGTTGGAACATGGATCAAAAAGCGGGTGCATTTGTCTGTATGGGTAGTCGATAATCTGGCTCTACTGGCGAGCGTTGGCTTCTTCAGTCTTTCCCCTCTCTCTCGCTCCCCACAAGCCCCGTGTTCAGCTGCTGTCCGTGCTCTCCCGTTTCTTCTTCTCCGTCGGCCGCCAGCTATCGTCCCAGATTTTGCCAGCGGCCTCAGGATCGCCTCCGCTGGCACCGCCCACCGCCTTGCCGCCCACCCACTCGGCCAGTCCGCGGCTGTACTCAATCGGCACACCGTGGCCCTCGCCCCTCTCGGGGATGCTCCATACGCCCGTCTTCATCATTGCTCGTCTGAAGAGTCTGCCGCCATCGCCAACGCCGGTTCGCAGCTCTTCACAAGCGGCCCGCATGGCGTTGTACTGGCGCTCAAGCTCCAACTGCTGCTCCTGCCGCCGTTTGCTGGTGAACAGCGACCATGCGCGGCGAATCGTCCAGTGACGGAGCGCGCGGTTACGCGAGAAGCGCAGCGGCCGAGGCGTCAGCTTTGTTGGGTGGTACAGATGGTGGCGGATTAGAGCTTCAACAGTGTCAGTAGTGAGCTGGCAAATCGGCTTGTACCGAGAGCGAGAGAGAGAGTAAGCATACTGATGCGTCGGTCTACGGCCGGCCGGCCTTTCTTTTTGGCGAGGGTTGAGGGCGTAGAGGAGAATGGGCGACTGGCAGCCGCAGCCGCAGCCGAAGCAGCGGATGCAGGGCCGGGCCGCAGAGGGATTTGGAATATGCCCGAGAGCATGGACCGGATGGAGAGGTGCTGCATCGTCGAGGGTGACGATTTGCGATGGGTCTGGAAGACAGGCCAATGCAGACGGTGCCAGACACGCGGTCTTGCTCCCAAGGCTTGGCGTCTTGACGAGGCTGTAGGCCAGCCTTGCAAGACATATGCTTGGCGCCTGCCCCTTTTCAGCCAACTAGCGCAGAACCAATTAGCGAGACAGCCAGCCAATCACAGCGCTCTCAACCGGCCAACTTGGCTGTCAGGCGGTGGCGCGCCAAACTTCCGTCGACAAACTTTTGGCGGCGACTCGGCGATACAGTAATCAAGCAGCCGCTTATATCTGAACAGTCTACGGCCGCCAGCCTTGATGGGATTTGCAACCTGATGGATTGATGGATTGATGGACACGCGCGGCACCAGCAGAGCATGGCAGTGGCAAGACCAATTCGATTCCTCGGGGTCGTGTCCATTCTCCTGGCGATATGGGTCGTGTACCAACTCACAGCGCCGGCAGCGGTGCTGACTCCCCCAGCGCGGCAGGAAGGCGCCAGGATCGAGAAGATGGAATCTGATCCGCTCTTGGAGCGTAAGTGGCTCGCACACCCCCCGATGCCAGTGACACCAACTGGGCAATGCCGTTTGCATCGGTGTTGAACTCGCTGAGTGATGGCCTCGGCTGCAACGACAGTCATGGCAACCACAGCACTAACACCCTGCAGCCGTTGGCGAGCCGCCGGGCCAACTGTGGCACGCGTCTGACCACGACTACGCACCCGATAGCCCCAAGTCGGCCCGTATCAATGCCACCCTCCTCTCCCTCGTGCGCAACGAGGAACTCGAAGACCTGATCCCGACCATGAAGCAACTCGAGGCCACATTCAACCACAAGTTCAACTATCCCTGGTCCTTCTTCAACGACGTTCCCTTCACTGAAGAGTTTAAAAAGGCCACGAGGGCTCTGACCAAGGCCAAGGTGGAATACCACGTTATCCCAAAGGAGCACTGGGAAATGCCCGCGTGGATCTCGGACGACCTGTACGAGGAGTCGGCCCAGATCCTGCGGGAGAACAAGGTGCAGTACTGGAACATGCCCTCGTACCACAAGATGTGCCGCTGGAACAGTGGCTTCTTCTACCGCCACCCGGCCCTCGAGCACACGCGCTACTATTGGCGCGTGGAGCCCAAGGTGCAGTTCTTCTGCGACGTCGACTACGACGTCTTCCGCTACATGCAGGACCACAACAAGACATACGGCTTCAACATCAACCTGTACGACTCGCCCGAGTCGATCCCATCTCTGTGGCCCGAGACGATCAAGTTTCTGGCCGCGCACCCCGAGTACCTGCACAAGAACAACGCACTGGAGTGGCTGGTCGACAACCAGGCCCGGCCTGACCACAACCTCAAGGCCCATGGCTACTCGACCTGCCACTTCTGGAGCAACTTTGAGATCGCCGACATGGAGTTCTGGCGCGGCCCGGCCTACTCGGACTACTTTGACCACCTCGACCACTCGGGCGGCTTTTTCTACGAGCGCTGGGGCGACGCTCCGGTGCACAGCATTGCCCTCGGCTTGTTTGAAGACTCGAGTCGCATTCATTGGTAAGGCCACCCTTTTGTCCTCTTTTGTCTGCATTCTTCAGTCACGCTGACCCATTTTCGCTGGCTGCAGGTTCAAGGACATTGGCTACAACCATATCCCCTTCTACAACTGCCCCAATTCGCCCAAGTGCAGCGGCTGCGAGGCTGGCCAGTTCTATGCCGGTGAGCCCTGGCTGCAAGGCGAGGATTGTCGGCCCAATTGGTTCAAGTATGTTGGCACCGGCTGAAGGGAGACAGAGACGATGGATGAAACGTCTGCTTATATCGACCTTTGTACTTTTTTGTCCCCTCCCCCACCGTCAGTGCTTGTTTGGACGTGTGTAGGCGTAGGAGTAGGGACGGGACTGGAGCGGGAGCTGGCGCGGGAGCTGGAGTAATAGGCCCTCGTTAGACTTGGCTTGTTGTTGGTCGGTGGATAATGTAAGGAGACAGGTAGACGAGAAAATAGGCACTCAAGCTTGGCCTACTCTCTCTTCCTTGCACTGATTGCGTTGTCTGGCCTTCTTTGATCTTTTACCGCGCTCTTCCCCTACCGCCGCCGCCGTCGCCTCCTCCGCCGCCTCCACCAAACATACCACCCATCTGCTGCATCATGGCACCAAAGTCCATTCCACCGCGTCCGGCACCGCCGCCGCCGCCCATGCTCTGCATCATCTGCATCATCTGGGCCATCTGGTTGCCGCCAGCGCCACCAGGCATCTGGCCACCCATACTCTGCATGCGCTTCTGCATGGCGGCCATCTGCTGCTTATTGTTGCCGCCCTGCATCATGCTCTGGGCGCGCTGCATGTTCTTCTTGTTCTGGCCCATGTTCTTGGCAATGCCGGCCATGACACGGTGCTGGGTCAGCAGCTCCTCGACCTCGCGCACGCTGGTGCCGGAGCCGCAGGCAATGCGGACCATGCGGCTGGGCTGGGAGACCAGCAGCTTGCCGTCCGAGTCGAGCTCCTTCTTGGTCATGGAGTCGAAGATGTAGACCATGCGCTTGAGCTTGGCCTGGCCGTCGTCGTCGGACATGCCCTGCATCATGCCGCCCAGGCCGGGGATCATGCCGGCGACCTTGCTCATGGGGCCCATCTTCATGATGTTGGTGATTTGCTCGCGCATGTCGCCAATGGTGAAGATGCCCTCGGCCAGATGCTTCTGCGTCTCCTTCATGGCCGCGCTGTCGCGCGTCAGCGACTGCACGTGCTCGATCAGCCCGGACATGTCGCCGTAGCCGAGCAGCTTGGAGATGAACGGCTTGGGCGCAAACCGCTCCAGGTCCATCATGTGCTCGCCCGTGCCCAGGAAGATGATGGGCGTGTGCGTGGCCGCGACGGCCGAGATGGCGCCGCCGCCGGCCGCGCCGCCGTCGGTCTTGGTGATGATGATGGCCCCAAAGTCGGCCGCGTTCTTGAACGCGCGCGACTGCTCCTCGGCCGCCTGGCCAATCGTGCCGTCCAGCACCATGATGGTCTGGTCCGGCTTGATCGCCGTCTGGATCTCCACCATCTCGCGGAACAGGCTCTCCTCCTGCTGGTGGCGGCCGCTGGTGTCGACAATGATGATCTCAAACTTGTCCTTCTTGAAGCGCGCCACGCCCTCGGCCGCCACCACCGCCGGGTCGGTCTGCGTCAGCGAGCCGTAGTACGGGATCTTGGCCTTGGTCGCGTTCTGCTTCAGCTGGTCGTACGCCCCGGCGCGGAAGGTGTCGGCGCACACCAGACAGGCCTTCCAGCCGCGCGAGGCATAGTGGCGCGCCAGCTTCGTGCACGTCGTCGTCTTGCCCGCGCCCTGCAGGCCCACAAACATAATCACATTGCTCTTGCCCTTCTTCGGCCTGTACGGCTCTGCGTGCGGGTCGACCAACTGCGTCAGCTGGTCAAACACAGCCTGCTGGATCAGCCGCTTCTTGGTGTTGGCGTTGGTCGACGCCGGCAGCTCCTTGAAGTTGACCGCCTTTTGGATCTCGCGCCGCAGACTGTTGACCAGCTTGACATTGACGTCCGCCGACAGCAGCGCCGAGCAGATCTCCTTCAACATTCCATCAAATGCCTTCTCGTCCAGGTTCTGCTCCCGCATCAGCGACGATACCGCCGCGCTGATGCGCCCGCCAAAGTCCGAGAGAACCATGCTGGCCTGCTGTCTGTGTACTATTCCTCCTGACTGACAACTAGTATGAATTATGTTCGTGGTTACTTTGAATATTATGTAATATGTTAGTCATTCCACTGTGGGATAAGGTATGGCAGCCAATGATATCGTTCTCTGGTACCGTACTAACAATCAATACCCGGGTAGAAGTATAATAGCCGTGAACTTTCGTACGTGTAATACAGTCCAGCTATACAACAACTGAGGTCTTCTCTATTCTATTGATTGTATCGCTGAAGCAGGGCGGTTTGCAGTTTGGTAGAAATCAGATTGGAGTCTTGTCCGAAGCACGTCAAGCGGAGATGTTTATAATGGCTGTCGCCAGGCCTCCTGATCTATGGTGGGATCAGAATATGGCATCCATCTAGGTGTTGTGAGCTCAGGCGCCGGCAAGAAAAATGGGCCCATGGCCATTTCACACGCAGCTTTGACCTGCAGCTCTATTCGATCCGATATTATATTACTATCAACGAGAAGTTTTGGTCTGTCAAGTGTATTCCAATTAAACTTCAAGCCAAGGCGAATACAAGGTAAAATTACACATTCAGACTGCGCTGCTATTGGTGCTTGCGAATTTAACAATCACGCTATCCTATTATAGTTAGATCTTTATCAGAATAGACTCTGTCGTCAAAATATATCTGAAGCGAAGTGCAAAAAAAAAAAAAAAAACCAAAATTGAAAAATATACACACAACATGGCTCCTCCGCCGCCGTCATTGAAGAAACGCCGCCTGGAAGAGGCCATGCGCGGTGGCAAGGCATCCCGGCCCAAGAAGCGCTTCCGCAAGCAGCGCGACTACCACAGCAGCTCCGAGAGCGACGATGATCTTGACAACACCAGCAATGTTCACGATGGCGACAGCGATGTTGGTGTCGATATCGCTGCTGGTGGTGATGATGATGATGCTGGTGATAGTGCTGACGTGGAAGAGGAAGATCAGCCGGGCGCAGGCGATTCCGACGAGGGCGACAAGGAGGAGGATGAGGATGATAAGGAGCAGGATGACAATGACAATGACAATGACGACGAGGATAGTGAGAGCCAGGGCCCTACCACAGGGGCCAACTCCAGACCGGTATCCAAACGCAACGACCCGTCGGCCTTTGCCACCTCGATGTCGCGCATCCTGTCGAGCAAACTCCCCGCTGCCAGGCGAGCAGACCCTGTGCTGGCACGGGCCCGGAAGAGCGGAGATGGAGCACCTGCTGCAGCAACAGATGTGGGCTACAACAACAACAACGACAACAATAACAATAATAACAACAACAATCAAGATGAAGACAAACGGCTGGAGCGGAAAGTGCGGGCAGCTGAGAGGAGGGAGCGGCTGGAGCGGCGGCAGGACAAGGCCAGGGTGGTGGACGGGGGCGCAACGGCGGACGAGAAGCGGCTGCGCAAGACGGCGCAGCGTGGGGTCGTGCGGCTGTTTAATGCGGTGCGTGCGGCGCAGGTGCGCGCCGCTGAGCAGGCCAAAAAGGACCGGCAGGGCAGCGCTGCTGTGGTTGGCCTGGACAAGCGCGAGGCCAGAGCGCGCGAGATGAGCCGGGATGCGTTTCTGCAGAAGATGATGGTCTAGTTGAAATCGATATTGCAGTGTGCAGCGTCTTGACTGCTATGAGAACAATATCATTGAATAGAGGGGTATCATCATCCATCACGCTGTACGCTGTTTTAAAATTTACCACCGTGCACACTGCCGCCACCAGCGTCGCCGCCCTGGACTGACACGCCGTCTACAAGACCGGTGCCCCATACACCGATCAGTGCCCACAGCCCGACACGCCAGCCTCGGTATAGACCCTCAATGCCCTGGCCCTTGCGCCTCCTCCGTGGTGCGCGCCCTGCCAGATGCGCCAGCTTGTCCTTTTGGCTCTCTGAGTATCCTTCCTCACGGACGATTCCCCACATTGTCGGCACAATGCCACGGTATGATTGTGGTACGCGGACGATGGTTGTCAGTGCCTTTCGCTTGGACGACTGCGATGCTGTTGTGGCAGTCGGCGACGCCGTCCATGTTGCTATCTGTGCGCGCCGCAGTACTGTTTCCAGCGGCAGCTTGATGCCCAGATCCAGGGCTGATGCGGCTAGTGATGCAATTGACCATGAGGTCGGCGTGGTGGCGGGGTCGAGGTGAAGATAGGAACGGAAGAAGAAGGGCGATGCGTGTGCGATAAGGCTCGGTAGCGTCGAGTTGAGCAAGGTGATTGGCACCAAGTGCGCCGGGATCACCCATGACGGACTCAGAGTGTGCAGTACACCCAAAAGCGAGCGCGGTTCTTCGGCTGTGAGGATCAGCCGAGTCCGGGCAGCATCAATGGGTGCGAGAACAAGGCTGGTCAGCGCACAGGCTGCGGCAGAAATGATGATGGAAGGCATGGGCGTTGGGGACGAAAGACCAGCAGCTGGCCCTGCCAAGGCTGACACCGGCAGCGGAAGAACAAGGTCTGGTTCAACGCCGGCCAGTGCGGCCAGAAAGGACTGCAAGAAGGGCTCGAGAGCGCGTGAGAGCACGGAATAGATCAGGCTCGCGTTTGTTCCGCGCCACATGGCCAGCGCCCCGCTAGATGTACTCAAGGATGACAGCGCATCCAGCAGCGAGTGTGGTGAGTTGAGCTCGATTCTGCCAGTAGACACGCGTGGAGCGGAGCCAGCTGCCCCGGGCCGTGACTGCAGCGGTCTGCCACGTCGCCCTCGCGGTGGCGACGGTATGGAAGTGGTGAAGAGGTTCGGCTCGTCTTCATCATAGTCTTCATCATCGTCGCCATCGTCGGCGGGATAGTCGTCCTCATCCTCCTCTTCGTCGTACATGTATACCCGCTCGGTGGAGATGTCCAGGCCCCGTTGTCTTCCTCTAGGCTGCCTCTTGCCATCGTCTTCCTCCTCATCGTCGCCAACCACGTGCACTTGGAGGATAAGCTTGGCCACTTCGAGGGGTTGGGCCATCAGCACAGTGGAGTACTTCCATACTGCCTGGTCCAGGAGCTTCTTGATCGAGCTCCTTACCGACTTGGACGGTTCGGGCATGTAGTCGGAATAGTCGATGTCTGGGAAGCCAAAGGTGGAAGCAGTCGAGGTCTTGGTGATGGCTGTGGCCGCCGCGGCCGACGACGCCTCTCCGGCCAACGGCGGCACATAGTATGGACGCAGAGGATTCACGCCCGACGCCTGGCGCGAGTCTGCCATTGTTGTATGGGCAATGGGATGCTGGAGGGAGTGTCCCTCCTTCAGCGCAGGTAACAGAAACTGGCCCCCACTCCTTCAATGTGATTGGCTGAACTTTTGACATCATCAAACAAGGAAGTCACGCTTACATGTGAAAGAGCAAGAGCATATGCACACCCAACTTATTGGACACCCAGCGACCGACAAAAGTCAATCGGGCTATTTAGCAGGTCAAGGTCTCAATGCTGCTGGTGATAAATATCAGTCTGTTCAATCCTAATCCAAGGCAAAGGACTAGCAGTTTAATAGCACACAGAAAGTGAAGGCCAACAGAAAAGGGCAGCTATCAAGACTTCCTATAATTATAATGTCTAGATACAAGTATGTTGATTCTGGGCTCTACGAGGACAGCACAACTGAACCGCCTGAATAGATATCGCTAAGGATAAGATCCAGTTCGCCTGTTCCGTATAACAAGGCTTCGGAGTAGCTTCACCCACCGACTCGATGTCGTTGTCGAGAATACGAATGTCAGATCTCACTCGACTACATGGCAGATTACAGATGTGATGGTCTGGTGTCCAGCCTCTGGATTATGCTGTCGTAGTCATGTCTGTCCTCGAGGCGGTAGAAACACACAGAGCGGAGGCACAGGCACAGTTATCGACCTCCTCGCTGCTGGCGAATAGGAGTGGACAGGATAGAAATCCAGAAGGAAGTGGAGAATATGTCCGTCGCTGCTTTTGACCTAATTATCCCTGAGGCGCTAGTGCGGGCAGAGGCAGCTTTAGAGCAGCTTGGCGCTAATCCAATACAGGAGCGACCTGCCTCAATGTCAATTTACCAGCAGTCTTGGCAATTTTTCATCCGCAGACTTGCAATTCTTTGGCCCGCCTCATCTTGGCCGTTGTCCATCATCGACATGTCGTCGACCACCGCGGCGGGCCGTCTTGCGGTGCGGTGCTGGCGGCGGCGGATAGGAGTCGTCGCCCCGCCTTGCCCCCATCCCAGTCCTCCTGCGTCTTCCTGTTCTCCGTCCTCGCTGCGGCCGCGCACCCGCAGCTTCTCCGTCGCAGTCTCGCGCAGACACGAGCTGCAGATCCAGGCTCGCAGGCTGGCTATCCGGCAGCACATCCGCGCCCTCGAGCAGTCGCGGCGGAAGCTGTCCATCTCGGCCGCCTTCCGTCACGGCCATCTCCACACGCCCAAGCCGGGCCAGGAGCGCCACATCACTTTTGTCGACAAGGACGGCGACGAGCACACCTTTACTGTGGCCGACGGCGATAACCTGCTCGACATAGCACAGGCTAACGACCTGGAGATGGAAGGCGCCTGTGGCGGCTCGTGTGCCTGCTCGACGTGTCATATAATTGTGGAGGACGACGATATGTACGACAAGATACCGGAAGCTACAGATGATGTGAGGGCGCAATCCTTCTCTTCTTCCCCCCACGGCTGACTGTGAGATAGGAAAACGACATGCTTGACCTTGCGTTCGGCCTGACCGAAACATCGCGCCTGGGTTGCCAGGTGGAGATGTCCCCAGAGCTGGACGGCCTGAGGGTCAGGCTCCCCGCCATGAGCCGGAACCTGCAGGCCGGCGACTTTGAGAAGCGGTAGCAGAACAGACGGCCCAGATCAGAAGGACAGCCCATGTACAACATAATAACCTCATCGCTCGGCACAGCGCAGGCGAAAAAGCCCTTTTGTTTTGATTTCTTTTTTTGCTGGCTCGCTGGTCAACCCATACTTGCAGTCTTCTTTTTTTCAGCCACCAAAAACGCCGCAGCTTGCTCGACGTCGACTCGACGAGGAGGCCCGTGGACGAACACACACACCGAGAGGGGCAAACGGTAGACTTTTCCTCTGGCCCTAAAGCTGTAAAACCCATTAGGGTCGTAATTAATATCTCAATTAGTCTAACATGCACAACAGACGCACAGGCGGCTGAGCCCCCTCCCTCACATGGGATAGCGAGGGCGAAGGAGCACTAATATACCTCGAAGACGCAAGGTAAGCACACATTGGACGACCGCAGGTGGACACTGAGAGCAGAGGCGCAGAGAGCACGCCATAATTACCCCTTTGATCCCAGTACAGCAGGGCCATGCAGCACACCGTACTGTATACACGTAGTTGCCTCGGGGGGAGGGAGCCAATTTAATGCATACGATATGGTTTGTAGCATCTGGCAGCCACAGCGTTGCATCATCGTGGCAAGATTGGTGAACCCTTGTAGTCAAAAGAAAAAAACCGCCGGCCCGTCAAACTAAAAAAGAGAGCTTAACCTTGACTTGGTCAGTGGTCACCTGGGTAGTTAGATTCGTTGGGCCCGCCGCCTCCAGAACACGAACGTGCATGGAAAGAAAAAGGTCGCATGTACATGTACTTACTAGCTGTGTTTCCTTTTGGTTTCGAGATGCGCCGGCTGCTCATTGCTGTCGACGCCGTTGCACAGCTTCTTTCGATCACTTGCTGACCAGCACCCACATCGTTTCCAATTCATTACTGCTGGTTAACAATCCTCTGGTATGGATATTAACCTGCGCCCCCAGACTCACCTAGTGGGTTGCGCCTTCCCCGGTTGCGGAATTCTTCTAGAAGTGGATTCATTCCACACCTTCCATTTAGGGCCTAGTTCGGCACATCTCCTAACCGCCCAACACACACACCAACGCCAACAAGGGAGATCAGATAAAAGGTTACCCGAACATGGTGCTTCCTTCGTGCCACAGACAGTGGCATGGTTCGACAATCAGCAACATTTCCGCTGTGATAGCTCAGTCCTTAGATAAGAGCGTTGCAAGAGGGTTCGAGGGTTATTTGGCCACCCACCCTCCCTACCGGACCGCCCGCGGTCCCGACGGTGATAGGCTCTCATGCCTGAGCTCGTGCTCTTTCAACCTAATTATACTTAATCAGTGTCAGGACTGGTGCAACCTGCAAGCAATCAAAGTGGACATGACTGGCCCTCAGCCCTCGTCCCGACAGCTTGATCGGCGAGATGATTGTCGGTGGGCCGCCGCCTTACCCCCGGTCCCACCTCCCATTGATATAACTTATTAAGAAAGCTTTTGTGTCCCCTCTTTCTTTCTTCTGTTTCTGTGTGCCTGGCCTGAGTATATCCGACGTTGTTGTTTTTCTTGTTGACCATGTCCAAGGACGTTGATTATGACGTCGCCAAGAGCGTTGACTCGATGGAGAAGGGCGACGAAGCCTTGAACTTGGACGTATGACTTTCCCACCATCACAATCTCGCCTTCCTAACACACACCAGGCTCGTCATGAAGCCCATGTTCAAGAAGGCGTTGACATCTTCGGTGATGTGCAAGTAGCAGAGGACTATGGCTATGTCTCTCGGGGTCTGAAGTCTCGACATATCCAGTTCATTGCCCTGGGCGGTACCATCGGCACCGGTCTCTTCCTTGGTATTGGTCGTGCCTTCACCCAGGCCGGGCCTCTCTCTGTTCTCCTGGGCTATACCATCACCGGTGTCATGGTCTGGGCAATGATGATGGGTTTGGGCGAGATGGCAACCTGGCTTCCCCTTCCAGGTGCCATCCCCCAGTTCTGTTCTCGATATGTTGATGAAGCCATGGGTTTCGCTGTCGGCTGGAACACTTGGTACTCCTGCACCATCACTCTTTGTGCCGAGGTTTCAGCTGCTTCAACCGTGATTCAATACTGGAAGGGCGTTGAGCACATCAACGTCGCTGCCTGGATCTCCATAGTCATTGCCGTGGTGGTGGCGCTCAACGTGTTTGCTGTCGCCATCTATGGTGAGGCCGAGTTCATTTTTGCATCAATCAAGATCATCACCATCCTTGGTCTATTAATCCTTGCCCTCATCATCGATGTCGGAGGTGTTTCTGGCCAGCACCGTCTTGGATTCCAGTATTGGAGGAATCCCGGCGCGATGAAGCCGTACATTGCTTCCGGCAGCACCGGGCGCTTCCTCGGCTTGTGGTCCACTCTTGTCAACGCGGCCTTCTCCTATGGCGGTGCCGAAGTGGTCGCTGTTGCTGCTGGTGAGGCTGAGGATCCGAGACGCAACATCCCCAAGGCCGTCCGCCGTGTCTTCTGGCGTATCCTCTTTTTCTATGTCTTGGGCAGTCTTGCCATTGGTGTCCTGGTGCCCTCAAATGACCCCAACCTGCTGGCGGCGATCAAATCGGGTGCTCATGGTGCTGCAGCCTCTCCCTGGGTCATTGCCATTAAACGAGCGGGCATCCCTGCCCTGCCCAGCATCATCAACGCCGTCATCCTCACCTCCGCGGCTTCTTCTGCCAATGCCTTCTTGTACACCGGGTCCCGCTACCTGTACGCGCTGGCACAGACTCGCCAGGCACCCAAGTTCCTTCTGAAGTGCACCAAGGCAGGCGTGCCCATTTGGAGCGTCTTAATTACTGCTTCCATCTCTGCGCTGACTTATATGTCCTGCTCCTCGGGCTCAGCCACTGTCTTCCAGTGGTTCCAGAACCTGACGACCATCTCGACTCTGTTCACCTGGGTCAGCATCAACATCGCCTACCTGCGATTCTACTATGCCTGCAAAGCCCAAGGCGTCGACCGCAACACCCTACCTTTCAAATCACCATTGCAACCTTACCTCAGCTATTCTGCCGCCGTCTTCTTCAGTCTGATCATCCTTTTCAACGGCTTCTACGTCTTTACCGACGGGTTCGATTATCAGGGCTTCATCACCGATTACATCGGTATCCCGATTTTCTTCGCTCTGTACCTCTTCTGGAGGGTTCTCAAGCGGACCCACTTCATCAAGTTGGCCGACGTCGATCTCTTCAGTGGCAAGGAGGCTCTTGATTCGATTGTGTGGCCTGAGCGGAAGCCTCGCAATGCACTGGAAAAATTCTGGTTCTGGCTGGCGTAAGGAACTGTATCTGTTGTATTTTTTCTTCCAGTCTGGATATATTAGACCAACAACTAGCATTGCATGTGTCGGTGGTCATATTCTCTCTGCTTCTCACCATATATTGACCATGAGCCGTAAGCATGGGATAAAGAATGTTTGGCGCAGTTGCAAGTGTTGCTCACGTCCGTGCCGAGATGGAGTAATGGCAAATCTCATACAGTCCAGCCTGCTGGCACAAATGAGCCACCTTTTCAATTCAGGAGTGTGAAGGGTTAGTAAGAAGACTTGACATCACAGGAGATCGACATCCACATCCACATCCACATGCACACCCACACCCATATCCATATCCACATCCCCGTTACTGTAAGTAATCATCGTGTGGATAGCATCACACGTGGGGAATGAGGTAGGGGGAGTACGTGTAGAAAAGAAAGAAAGACAATGAGAATTTATACTACGCGGGGTCACACGCTAGACCGCGGCGGGATTAGCGCAGAATAGCATATACTGACAGCAACAAAGATAATATATCTCAGAAGCTCAATCAGAATCTGGGGTGTGTGACGGACTGCTGGAGCATGATGCAAGTGCAGGTATCCTCGCCAACACAGGACGGCCAGCACAACCAACGATGCCTCCACTGCCACCACCCCTCGCCGCCAGCTCATCGCCACGCCGCGTAGTATGCTACTTCCAGACGTACCACAGCGCAGACGGCAGCTACATCCCGCTCAGCCCCCTTGTCAGCAACGGGTCCGGGATAACGCACGTCATCCTGGCGGCAATCCACGTGAACGCGACACCAGGCGATCTGCGCCTCAACGACGACGCGCCGGACCACGCCAAATACGACGAGCTCTGGGGCGAGGTCAGGCAGCTGCAGCGGGCCGGGGTGCAAGTGCTGGGGATGCTGGGCGGGGCGGCGCGCGGCAGCTTTGCCCGGCTGGACCGGTCGGGGTCACGCACGGACGTGCCGCTCGCGCGGTTCGAGGCGTACTATGGCCCGCTGCGGGATCTGCTACGGCAGCGCGCCCTCGACGGGATCGATCTCGACATCGAGGAGGACATGTCGCTGGCGGGTGTTGTGCATCTGATTGATCGGCTGCGAGCGGATTTTGGCCCGTCGTTTGTCATCACGCTTGCGCCCGTGGCGACGGCGCTGATGCCCGGCCGGCGGCGGCACCTGTCTGGGTTTGACTATAGCCAGCTGGAAGTTGCGCGCGGTGCGGCCGTGTCGTGGTACAATGTGCAGTTTTACAACGGCTGGGGCGGGATCGACTCGCCAGCCGCGTATGACGAGATCATGCGCTCGGGCTTCTGGCGCCCGGAGCGGGTGGTGGCGGGGATGCTGACGCACCCGCGGCATGGCGGGAGTGGTTATGTGCCGCTGGCGCAGACCGCGGCTGTGCTCAGCTACCTGGTTGAGCGGTACCCGGCCTTTGGCGGTGTCATGGGCTGGGAGTACTGGCAGAGTCTGCCGCAGCCTGAGCATCCGTGGATGTGGGCGTTTTGCATGCAGTTGTGCATGGGGATGAAGACGCTTCGCGACGCCGCCGTCATGGTGGCGATGCGGAGCGCCGTGTCGAATATCAGGGTATAAGCTGGGTGGTGAGCAACCCTTTGGATATTTGTTCCATGTACATTACTGTCTCTATCCATAGACAGCAAGAGTGCAGCTATCTAGACTATGTATAGATTTGTGATGGGAATGCCCTGGGTCCTGACCTCATACCGCCGTCTGATGCCAATGGCCTTGGCTGAGCTGAGCACACGGTAGACGCTCTCTCCACCCGCAACCATGACCAGCGGGATCGGGTTGTGGCGAGCAATGCCTCCACTGATGCATTGCTGCTCATCCAGAAACGGTCGGATGCGAGAATATTCTGGGCCGTCATCGCCATATGAGACTACGACGACCAGCTGCAGCGACTTGGAAGTGGGCGGATAGGCAGGGATGTTGGACAGCTTCTGGCTGAACGAGCAGCCACCACGTTTAACCACCAGGAGTTGGTGGGTCCGGGCAATGGACAGCGGCAGCCTGTGATCGCACAGTTCATCGCTGACATAGATGCCGGTCCAGGCCAGGGGGCTATTCTGCTGAAGCAGCGTTGTACTGCCCCCGGCTTGAGCAACAGTCGCTTCAGGCCAGTCTGGAATCGGCGCCGCGCCCAGGCCGGTGGAGGTAACGGCTGGGACGGACAGCCGCGTGGCCCGGGTTTCGGGCACGTCGCCACTGAGCCACATGGGCGCGTTTATCGGTAGGGTAAAAGTGTTGTCGTTGATTATGCTTGAAAGCTGAGACATGATCGCGTTCCATGCAGCCTTCATCGTGCCCTCGGCCGCAGAATCGAGCTGCTCTAGTTCAACAGCGAAATCCTGGTCGTCTGTTGTGTTCGCCGTTGCCAGAGTCGTCGCTTTTGCGTCCAGGTCAATGACCAGGTCTAGCACGGTGGAATCGCGAAGTCGTGTGAAGTTGGGGTCTGTAGGATCTAGAACACCGCTGCCAGTGTCCTTTGCAATGAAGACCTTTTCATCTTTCCCCAGACCTAGATTGTTGATTGCTTGAATGCGATAAGCCTCGGAGAGTTCGCCGTCGGTGAGTAGCGGCACATCTCGGATTAAGCCAAGCCGAAGGCCGCCAATAGAGTTGATCAGGAGGCCTGCTTTGACCCGTTGAAGAGGCGGCGCAGATGGCGGGCTCTGGTTTGGCAGAGTGGGGAAAGAGATGTCAAAGGTTGGTTTGGTGGGCAGGGGAGCACTCGTGGCGTCGTAAGGGACCATGGCCGGCGGCAGCGTCCACGGAAAGTATGTATAGTTGGAAGGCGAGCTCAGGTCGGCGATGCTGAGGCTGCGACGATCGACTGCATACTCTGCCAATGCTGATTCCGCCATTTCTCTCCTCGGCATCAGATGCAGTCGGGCGAGAGAGGCGGCATGGTAGACATCGGAGCGAGCAGCGGTTGCCGAGATGGTCAAGGGGAGCGGTTGGGGCTTTGGCGGACAAGACGCGGGCGGCACTTGACTGGCCGCAGTGTGCAACGGGCCAGAGCCAGAGCTGGAGCCGACGTGACGAGGAATAAGTAGTGGGTGGCCTTCGGTGCTGAACACCATCGGGTCGTCCATATGGTTTAGCGGGTGAGAAGGGTCGAAGAGGAGAAAGAGGTACTTTGCAGTCTCGCCCAGGAAGAAGCTCTCCATCCGATCGGTCTGTTCACCCGTCATGACATTCTGCAGACTGGCCCATCCGCATCGTGTCCAGCATCGGCGCTTGATGTCCCGGAGGACCATCTCGCCAACGTAGAGATACCAGGGGTCTTCGGTCGCGCGATAGATGTGGTACGTCGACTCGATGAACTCGGGCCGGCCGACCCACCAGCCAAGTCCGCCCTCGATGCCACCGGTCAGGAGATTCCATCGTTCGGGCAGGGCGGAAAACCGAGTCCACAGAGCGGTCTGGAGCAGGTGAGTCTCGATTGCCTCGTCGACATGGCCGGCCTGGGCCAGCAGACCAGGATAGTAGGCGCTCAGGGCGTCAATCCAGAAGCCTCTTGCAGCGCCAGTGTTGACATCGGCCTGGATGTAATGGGGATGCTGAAAGTTGGACACCCGATACAAGTGCCTCTTGATCGCGTCGTGCGCGCTGTTCCAGGCTTCGGCAAACGCAGCCGGGCCTTCACGTTCCTCGGGCAGCGGATCGAAGAGTGAGCTCGGGTCGTTGGCATCCACAGACGGGTGATGGGCAGGACGGGCATCTCTCGAGAGCAGCACGTACGACTTGAACGCGTATTCGAAAAAGCTGTCAATTCCAGCGCCAATGCCGGTCCATGTCGACAGCCAGTGGCCGGTCTCGGCATCAAGGCCGCTTCCAATCAGGCCAATCTCGCTCCGCCGCTCCCACACGGCCCAGAAGGCTCTCTTGGCCAGCCGCTCGAAGCGGGGGTCACCCGTCAGCCTGCTGAGCAGGGTGAACTCAACGACCAGGCTGCCAGCGCCAGCGCTGCAGGTCTCGGTGATCTCTGCCGCAACTTGCTGGTGCTGGTGTTGCTGCGCATCGCATTGTCCGTTTTCAGGGTCATAGTTCAAGGGCGAGTTGGCGTAGAAGGGGATGCCGGTGCGCAGATTGACACGCGGGTATGGGATACCAGTTCGGGTCCAGAAGGCCGGCAGCAGGCGAGTGCCCAGGTCGTGCGCCAGACGCAGCAGCTGGCCATTGTACTCGAGGCCATTACGCCACTTGATGCCGCGGTTGGAACGGGGACTGCCGTCCTTGTTCCTGCCGTTCTTGTTCCTGCCCTCCTTGTTCCTGCCGTTCTTGTTCCTGCCCTCCTTGTTCCTGCCCTCCTTGTTCCTGCCCTCCTTGTTCCTGCCCTCCTTGTTCCTGCCCTCCTTGTTCCTGCCTTCCTCGTTCCTGCCCTCCTTGTTCCTGCTGTCCTCCTTCCACGCCTTGGCAAAAGCCAGCTGGTCTGCGGGCGCCGAGTAGCCACGGATAGGCAGGTCGCCGACGGCAAACAGATGCGCACTCAGCAGCCCGCCGAGGCCTCTGATGGCAGTCTCAAACACCTGGACTTTGCTATCCAGATCGAAGCCGCGAGCCCGCAGGCCCGCGCCCTGTGGGCCATCAGATCCATCGCCGTACTGTTCAATCAGGCTCTTGATGCCATTCTGGAACAACAGCAGAGGCTTGTTCCGCCGTGGGTTCGATGGCGACGAGGCCAAAACAGCCAGTGTTGACAGGCTATCGATCAGCGTCAGCGAGTAATTGCCCAGCGCATCGTTGAGCTCAAAATGGCCCTCGTTATGCCGGTCTCGGGTCAAGGGCGCGCACGACAGAGGGCGCAGCTCGTCTTCGGGGAAGGCATGCTTCATGTAATGCTCATAGCCATGGTAGAAGAGTTCCTCGCTCTCTTGTCTGTCGTCGTCCTTCAGTCAGCCGCCTGTAGAATCTGCTTTATTGGGGGGGGGAACGTCTTTGTCAGCGCTCTCTTCGGGCGTGGACGCACCGCAAGCCCGCTAATTGGGACGGATTCAAAGCGTGGGCCACGCTGAGGCAGAGGCTCAGAAGGAGGCTTGTCCAGCAGAACCATTGGGAGGCCGCTGGATGAGTTGCTGGTGGTCGCCGACTCGAGAGCATGGCCTTGGGGAGAGCGGCCGCCAGGGTCGAGGCTGCAATGAGCACATCTCACAGCAGGGTTGCTGCTGTTGCTGTGGCTGTGGCTGTTGCTGTTGCGCTGCTGTTCTGCTGTTCTCATTACTGTACAGCCTGAATGACGACTTGCCGCCGCTTTACTCCGATAATTCTCAATTAGGACAGATATTAAAGCGGGCCGGCTAACCTATTGCGGCCAAGAGAGATTTGGTAGAAGTTTTGTAAAACGTGCTAGCGATGCACAAATGAAGAGACGAGTAATACTCTCCTCCTGGGGACCTACACCGCAACATCTGCAAGACCAAGCGCCAGCAGAGCAGCTCTTGGTGCTGATCTTTCGTCCGAACAGGCTTGGAAGAACAAAGTATACCTGGTGAAGCCGCATCACGTGCCATGTGCCATGCGATCCGTAACTGCCCCTCTAAGTTACAGTTCCTTCATGACGGCGGTGAAAGCGGGGCACCCACGTGAGGCGGGCGGAGAATAGACCTCTGTCATCTCCATGGCATTTCTACCATCATTACAGAGGAATCGCTCTAAATGCGCTATGGGGTATCACGTCTGAAACGCCATGCAGTGAATCGCTGGGATGCCAGAGGCCCACCCTCGTCCCGATCCTCCCATGCATGCAAAAGTGGCCGGTGCCAGGCCAAATCCAAAGCTAGCTTCGTTCTCATATGATATTTGCAATCGTCATCCTCGATCGACCCGACTCGGCCGGCTGAGGCGAGGGCGACATGGACGCCAGATTGGGCCCGGCTTGGCCATGAGCGCCCCTTATTCCACTGCCGCTGTTCCCCTGGCCCGAGCCGACCTCCAGAGACGGCGTTGTTGCTCCCACCCGCGGCAGTAGTGATACCACCCTTTCCTGTGCGTGAGAGTGCTGCTGTTGGTGGTGGTGGGGGTGGTGCAGCCGCCGTTGTTGAAGGTCTTGTAGAAACCTGCCACCACGCTCCAGATTGTCCCAGCCACCCCAATCCTGTTGTTCCTCTTCTGACAAACTGCTGTCCCACAGAGACGTCTGAGTCGGCGCCGGTGAGCTGTGGTTACTGTCCTGGGAACCGTGCTTGGGTCGACCGTGTTTCTGCCGCCTACTCAGATGCGTGCCCGTTTCGGCATTGCCCCATACCCAGCTGTTGGTCGTTGCTTGCAAATCGCCCGAGAGGTAGGCCACCACCTCCTCATCTTGCTCCAGGTCGACCGGGCCCGCAGTTTCAAACTTCTGCACCAGCTTGCGCAGACAGAATGCCAAGTGTCGTCCACAGCACAGATTAATCGCTTTTGTCCTCCCAATAATTCTTGACGCTCGTAGAATGGTGAAGAATGCCTCATCCAGGGGCCGAAAGAGAAGGAAGAGCATACAGCGCCAGAGGTGGGTGCTGAGCAACGTCGTACTGGCTACAATCAGTCGTTCCTCATCCTCGTGCGCAGCCGACCCAGGCATGCATCGTGACATGATGTGAGCCGTGTCCCTGGCAATATTGGAGCACTGCTCGATGGCTTGTGCTCGCTGCTCAGGCGAACAAGAGGGCGACAGGTTGTGCCGGTGCAGCATCAGCCTGGTATTCTGGAAGCTGGTCAGGGGCGAGATGATGCGCGGATCGAGCGGTGCGCTGGATGCGAGCTGCAGTATCGAGGGGAACAGCTGCATACAATCGCTGAGATAGCCCTCGAACCTGGACAGGGTGTCATTAGTGATGCATAATGATCGGAAAAGTTTGGCCAAGGGCGACAGGAGGCGCGCCACATGAATGTTGGCCAGCAAGATTACCGAAGGGGGTGGGTCAGAGCCCACATTGGTGGTGTCAAAGATGCTCCTCTCGTCCGCCAACACGTCAGGGTATTCGGTGTCGCACTCGTCGTCATTGATCAGCATTGGCTTGCCTAGCTCCGTGGCCAATAGCCTGGGCAGTGTTAGCAGGCACGGACGAGACTGCAAATGAGGGAGAATTTCTTACCTGTCCCAGACGTAGAAGGAGTACCAAATACGTTTGCGCATCTCGCCTTCGACATGGCTCCATTGGCCTCCTTGCACATGCAGGCCCCGGTCTTGTGCAATGCGGATTGCCAACCCCAGCCAGACCCAGCTGGCCGATTTCCGATTTACTTCGGCCAGAAAGATGCTGGCGAGGAAGGCGACACAGGCCTGCTCGGTTGAGGTCTCGTCTTGCCAAAAGCTGACCATTGACACTGCCCGGGTCAAAAGATCATGCGCTTCCGGCACTTTGCCAGGATCCCTCGTCGAGAGTGCGCCCCCGGCCAGGACAACAAGGAGCAGGGCGATCGATTCAGGAGCGACTGCGTTGTTCGACCGATTCTCTGCCACCTCGACATAGTTCTGATAGAAGCTAGGCCAATGAATGACTGGGTATTGGCGGTGA
Organism: Chaetothyriales sp. CBS 134920; assembly: GCA_003693665.1. NCBI lineage: Eukaryota > Fungi > Ascomycota > Eurotiomycetes > Chaetothyriales > Domatiomycetaceae > Domatiomyces > Domatiomyces catenatus. The sequence goes on from QQSL01000070.1 coordinate 82,953, forward strand.
ATGCATTCAAAGTAGAATTTTAGGTAGATTTCCGCACTCGCTCGAGAGGGAAGCTGAGGCTGCTCGGAGCCTTGAGAAGCGCCGGACACTTGCGGGTGCGAGCCCAGGACTGGAGGCTTCAAGAGGCCGCGCCCAAAGTCGGATATCTGTGTTCGTGCATTGGCCAGGTCTTGAGGCGTTCGAGCCTTTAGCATCCGCCTGGGCGACTTCCCAATGGCTGCAACGTCCGGTAGGGTGGCTTCGCCGGCCAAATCGACGGGGTAGTCGTTCAGGGTGTCCATCTTCAGCTCCTTCATTCGCACACGGTCGAGTTGTTGTCGCGCTTCCGTCAGCTGTCTCTCAAGGTCTTGTACCTGTCTGCGAAAGTGTGAGTGTGGTGCTGGTCAGCGTACAGAGGACCCCTACTTGATCGATGACATTCGCCGATTGGTGTCCTTGGTAAACTGACATCGCACGTTTCGACTCGAGCACTCTGTGCAACTCGACGTCTCTGTGGCATCGCACTGGACAGGGAGTGAGCAAGGAAAGAAGGGGGGGTGCGGAGCAGTGCTACCTTGACTTTACGCTCTCGGCATGCATCACAACTAGGATCTTTGCGTCTCTGTCGGTAGGCCCGCTTTGGGTTGTGCATCATCATGGACGACATATGAGCGGGTGAGGGCGCATTGCTGCCGCCGGAGCCGTTTCGCAAACTGTCACCAACCAGACCAGAATTTTCCATCGGAGAGACAGATCCTAAATCATGTGAATAGAAAGGGGTCAAAGTCGGTTTGTCCATGGCGCTTAGTCGCGGAGCAGTTGCGTGGTCAAAAGTTGGATGCGGCATGCGATAGGGAGATGCTAGTCTGTGGGGAGGTTGGACTGGTCCTGATGTTGGCAGTGCACCAGCTGGGCCATGATGAGCGGCCGAATAGGTCTGCATTCCAGCCTTGCAGCGTAGGCGCAACTGGCCTCAGCTATATCGAGTTCGGCGGAAGGAGAAGGGGTGGTCGTTGTTGGAGTGGTCGGGCCGGCACACCACCATCGGAGACATTCAGTGGTGTGTGTGTGTGTGGGTGTGTGTTGGAGAGGGAATGTTGAAAAAGGCGTCAATGAGACGTAGAGGTAGACGGGTTCATGTCGGAACAAGAGTCCGCTGGGCCGGGGCTGTATGATAGTGAGGGAGAGTTGCCCCAGGCTGGGCTATGCTGACGTCCTGAAAGGCACGATACCATGCGTTGCAGGAAATGCCCGAAGTTGCCACGGGAAAGCAAATTCTCAGAATCCCTGTCGACAAGCACAGGCGCGCAAGCTAAATGAGTACTGACGTTGCGGCCAGGGGAAATAAAGCTTGTAATCGAGTCGTATAGATTCCAGAATGGATCCGAGTCCTCAAATCAGGGCCATGAGTCGCGAGAACGCGGTCAAAGGATAAAATCGTGAATTAGAGTTCTGAATACCACATACTCTGTGGGAGATCCCATGAAACTCGGCTCGTTAACTTAGTCTCGGCCCGTGGATTTGGAGCAGCGGACCAGTCAAGTGTTAGAGCGCAGCCTAGCTGTTCTTAGCGACGGCATCGACAAGCCAGAACCGAGCATCCCATCTTGAATTGCGCCGCTTGAACTCTGAGCAGATACGGCCCCGAATGGTACGGTAGATGGCCGACCCTTGTCGCAAAGCAGACGGGCGGTACACGAACCGAGGTCATGGTGAGCGTATCCAGCCCCCCCTTGGCGGAGATCAGTGCGCGCTCTCTGTAACCGAACTTACTCAAGCCGTTCCCCTGTTTAGTTGTAGGGGGATGCTGAGCTAGGACTCCTGACGAGCCTCGACTCGCGATCGTGGGGACTGATGGACGGGGTATGACGTAGGGGCTCCGAGGCAAGATGGGGACATGGGTAAGATTGCTAATTACTGGGAGTCTAGCTTGACACCGCGAATCGTTGTAGTTCTTGAGCTACCGCCGTACCGGAGTAGAATGAGCGGTTTCGAGCTGCGTCGGAAGTTGCCGGCCCTTGCGCCAGGCTGGAGGAGGAGAAGGGAAGACGGACTTGGCAGAAATGGCTAAATGGCTGAATGGCTGAGGGTGGGAACTTGGGAGGGCCGGGGCGCAGTTAGAGAGCGTGTGTGTGTGTGTGTGTGTGTGTGTGTGTGTGATGAAACCGAATCAGCTGGGAAGCTGAGCTGGAGCTGGACTACCCGTAGGACCTTGTAACATCGTCGCAGCTGAGGATGGGACCCATCCATGGTGCTGGTGCTGCCGCCTGGGAGAGGGTGGTAGGTGCGTGCTGGAGGCGGATGGGGTGTGGGGATGTGCCAGTGAGGGATGCAGGCCCCGGATCCTTGCAGAAAGCAATACCCCATGCTATCAGATCCCGATTAGTTCATGGAGAGGGCCCGCCAGTCCTCAACAGCGATGGCGTGTGGGCGTCGGCTTTAATTGACTGGCCGTTGTGTGGCGCTTGGCAATGAACGGCGCCCAGGCTAAAACCGCCGATCCATCACCCCCATCGGGCCGTTCATCGGAAGAAATATGACCCACAGCCGTCCCTGCAGCCGCCACTTAATTAGGCTCCACCAGGGAGAGAAGGGTGTTAGTAAGCTTTGCATCATCAGATGCAATGATCCACATGATACCAAGACCAATCGTCATATGGACAGTAATCAAGCTAACACCACGCACAGAGAGGGCAGGAGCACGCAGTAGCACGTAGCGCACCGTTGTTGTTTGTCGGCACGGAACAAGTTCTACTTTGAGACAGATAATTGGCCGACGCATTCAGCGACAGGGCCTTGAGAATTAACTTGGCCAGGTCTGGGCGACTGCTGCAACTACACATTCAGCGGCAAGGACTTGAGAATTAACTTGGCCAGGACGACTGCAACTGTACATTCAGCGGCAAGGACTTGAGGATTAACTTGGCCAGGTCTGGACGACTGCAACTGCAACGTTTGGTCTCTTAATCTGAAGAGAATGTAGGCGACGACTGGCCAGTTGTCAAGCGCCGGGGACAGTCTAGCTCCATACATGCTCGGAGCACGTGTCGGAAGGAAGTCGTACAATTTCCCTTGAGGAAGGCGCGAGGTGTGTGTGGGAGAAAGACAGAGAGTGTGGCACTTGCGGTAAGTGCATGACGACGTGGAGGAGGGGCCCACAAACGGTTTCCATGTACAGAATTCGGCATTCGGATCGTCGTCCTTTTTCAGCACAAGATTTGAAATTTTGGCTTGTTGCGGGGGGGGGTACGAGTACGTGTGCTGTTGAAGCATCAGTATGGATGACTCTACTTTGTTGCTTCAGACCTGAGGGGTGGTGTATTACAGTAATTACCAAGGTCAAGCCAGGGACCCACGCGTGATGCTTTACTGAGGTGGGAAATTTTAGGTGAAGCCAGCGCCGGTGGCTCCTTCGTGTTTTAGGAAGGTCAAACAACTCACACCACTCATCACCCACCCACCACCCACCCGCGCCGCCCACTCAATCCCACGAAAACTAATTAACCTGGCCCACGCGCCGACGGTTGTGGTTTAGCTGCCATTACCCAATCCGGCACAGTGCTGGGACTGCACCTCTTAGACGCCTGCATTAATTGGGCTCAGCAGTGTTTCGTATTTCAAACTTGCAAGGGTCTCTCCCTGTTCCTTAACCTGACCCAATCTCTTCCTTGCCCACCCGCGCAGATACCCAAAAGAGGGGAGGGAGAAGATGCTGGGTGGTGGTGGGTGCCCATTTTTCGGCCCTCCCGCAGACAGACATTCCACCACACAGTCAAGGGAAAGAGATGCCGGCCACTCAACCTTCCGAAGGCTACTGGCTAAGAGTAATACGGGTAAAACTTGCAGGTGCGTTGGCGGACTGAGCCGCCATTTAGGCACCCCACTGCCGCCCTCACCCGACGAGGTGGAATAAGCGACATGATTTTTTTGCGGCAGTAAGCAGCGCCGACAATATGGTAATGGATGTGGGGTTTGGGATCAGGTTCGTATATAAACCTTGATAAGCAAGCGAGATGACTTGCATCAAGATTTGAGAAACCACACTTGCAGTCTGTCCCGGGACTAAAGCACGGTACTAGGGACATGAGGCTTGGGTTGTACACGTGTAGTTCTCGCGCACACGCCTTCATACAGTAGTGTTTCGGATGTGAGGGGAGCGAGGGAGCGAGGGAGGGGGGAGGGGGGGGGAGAGGAGGGGGGGGAGGAAGATGCTCGGCACACACGCAATCTCTTTTTTTTTCGGGGGTTGTGTCATTCTCACTACGAATGCTCATGCAAGCCATGGTAAGCAAGACTGTTTCATGCAATCCATAATAATACTTGTACTGGCCCACATCAATCAGCTACCTAAGACCACACTGCGGTAGTAAGTAAGCCAGCGAGTAACTAGTCACTGAGTGTACTAATTGCTGTACAGAGCAGCGACGGCGCTCGCTGTGCAAGTCACTAAAAGTAATCAGGCCACGGAGAAAGAATAGGGAAAAAAACCATGCACTACGCACTGCTTGGTTCATTCGCGCATCTACCTACTGAATTTGAGTTCGCCGTGTAGTGTAATGAGCAGTTGTCTCACAAGCGGAATACCTCTTTCTGCAGAGCGCCATAACCAGTTCGAGTTAAGAATCTTTTTCAACAGACCGGTGGTGTCGTCAGTAAAATTAAGCACTAACTACTCTTCTTTGTCTCTCTTTTCTTTTTCTCTTGGTTTTTTTTGGGAAGAGGCATCAATCCCCTGGACCAAATGCCTAACTGAGGCTAATAGCACAGGGCCCTTGTAGGCTTAGAAAAAAAAAAAGACTACTCCACATACCAGAGTCACCAACAACAGACTGACACACACCACCTGTCGACTAAGCTAGTGCACACACACACATGTGTGTGTGTGTGTACCACCAGTGCTGTAACTTGGTAACTCTAAATCTGTACTTGGTAGGAGAGAGGATAGATGAGAGAGAAAGGAGCCAAGGGGAAGAAGAGGGAGGATTGCAAAAGAGATAAAGGGAAAAAAAACCCCATCAACTTATTAATAGACCAAAACGATAAGGAACGAGCCATGTTTCTTTTTTAAATCAGCAAGAAAAAAAAAGAAAAGAAAAGAAAGAGTCCCACCGAGTACTAGATAGAGACGAGACTGCTCGTAACCCCCCGGCGCCCAAGCAAAAAAAACCGAGTCAGTGTACTATTATGGTAAATTTATAGTTGCATCCCATGTGTACAGCCGGTATTTGCCGAAGTTCGATTTTGACAGCCGAGGAAGGAGGGAGGGAGCAAAGAGAGAGAGGAAGGGGGGGGGGAGGGGTGAATGTGGAGTGGATGCCAAATGCAGCACCCGCACGCATACGGGAGTACAAATTTGTATCCACATCGACACACCTTTTTTTGCTCACTTAACTTCTTACACATTACGGAGCTTCCTAGTTGCGTTTAACGTTGGAGCACCTTTTTTGTTTTTCTTTTTTCTTTTTTATCTCCGTTCTCCTTCTCTCTGTTGCAACCTGCGGCCATGCAGCAGCAGCAAAGCGGCGATGCCGTTCCGAAAAACCACCTCTCCAAACGGAATACAAAAAAGACCCCGTAGAAATAGCCGATCACGTGTTCGGCTGGGCCTGGGCTGGGCCTTCGTTTTTTTTA